>JAUPFR010000003.1:73732683-73850183 GCA_036925125.1 Oreortyx pictus
TGTTTTTTCAAAAATCAAAAAATCATATATATATCATATATATATATATATATATCTTCCTTTTAAATGCTCTTTAGTTGTTTTTTCAAAAATCAAAAAATCAACTAAAGAGTTTTAAATGCTCCTTTTAAATGCTTAAATGCTCCTTTTAAATGCTCTTTATTCTCTTTTTTAAATGCTCTTTAGTTGTTTTTTCAAAAATCAAAAAATCATATATATATCATATATATATATATATATATCTTCCTTTTAAATGCTCTTTAGTTGTTTTTTCAAAAATCAAAAAATCAACTAAAGAGTTTTAAATGCTCCTTTTAAATGCTTAAATGCTCCTTTTAAATGCTCTTTATTCTCTTTTTTAAATGCTCTTTAGTTGTTTTTTCAAAAATCAAAAAATCATATATATATCATATATATATATATATCTTCCTTTTAAATGCTCTTTAGTTGTTTTTTCAAAAATCAAAAAATCAACTAAAGAGTTTTAAATGCTCCTTTTAAATGCTTAAATGCTCCTTTTAAATGCTCTTTATTCTCTTTTTTAAATGCTCTTTAGTTGTTTTTTCAAAAATCAAAAAATCATATATATATCATATATATATATATATCTTCCTTTTAAATGCTCTTTAGTTGTTTTTTCAAAAATCAAAAAATCAACTAAAGAGTTTTAAATGCTCCTTTTAAATGCTTAAATGCTCCTTTTAAATGCTCTTTATTCTCTTTTTTAAATGCTCTTTAGTTGTTTTTTCAAAAATCAAAAAAATCATATATATATCATATATATATATATATATCTTCCTTTTAAATGCTCTTTAGTTGTTTTTTCAAAAATCAAAAAATCAACTAAAGAGTTTTAAATGCTCCTTTTAAATGCTTAAATGCTCCTTTTAAATGCTCTTTATTCTCTTTTTTAAATGCTCTTTAGTTGTTTTTTCAAAAATCAAAAAATCATATATATATCATATATATATATATATATCTTCCTTTTAAATGCTCTTTAGTTGTTTTTTCAAAAATCAAAAAAATCATATATATATCATATATATATATATATATCTTCCTTTTAAATGCTCTTTAGTTGTTTTTTCAAAAATCAAAAAATCAACTAAAGAGTTTTAAATGCTCCTTTTAAATGCTTAAATGCTCCTTTTAAATGCTCTTTATTCTCTTTTTTAAATGCTCTTTAGTTGTTTTTTCAAAAATCAAAAAATCATATATATATCATATATATATATATATATCTTCCTTTTAAATGCTCTTTAGTTGTTTTTTCAAAAATCAAAAAAATCATATATATATCATATATATATATATATATCTTCCTTTTAAATGCTCTTTAGTTGTTTTTTCAAAAATCAAAAAATCAACTAAAGAGTTTTAAATGCTCCTTTTAAATGCTTAAATGCTCCTTTTAAATGCTCTTTATTCTCTTTTTTAAATGCTCTTTAGTTGTTTTTTCAAAAATCAAAAAAATCATATATATATCATATATATATATATATCTTCCTTTTAAATGCTCTTTAGTTGTTTTTTCAAAAATCAAAAAATCAACTAAAGAGTTTTAAATGCTCCTTTTAAATGCTTAAATGCTCCTTTTAAATGCTCTTTATTCTCTTTTTTAAATGCTCTTTAGTTGTTTTTTCAAAAATCAAAAAATCATATATATATCATATATATATATATATATCTTCCTTTTAAATGCTCTTTAGTTGTTTTTTCAAAAATCAAAAAATCAACTAAAGAGTTTTAAATGCTCCTTTTAAATGCTTAAATGCTCCTTTTAAATGCTCTTTATTCTCTTTTTTAAATGCTCTTTAGTTGTTTTTTCAAAAATCAAAAAAATCATATATATATCATATATATATATATATATCTTCCTTTTAAATGCTCTTTAGTTGTTTTTTCAAAAATCAAAAAATCAACTAAAGAGTTTTAAATGCTCCTTTTAAATGCTTAAATGCTCCTTTTAAATGCTCTTTATTCTCTTTTTTAAATGCTCTTTAGTTCTTTTTTCAAAAATCAAAAAATCATATATATATCATATATATATATATATATCTTCCTTTTAAATGCTCTTTAGTTGTTTTTTCAAAAATCAAAAAAATCATATATATATCATATATATATATATATATCTTCCTTTTAAATGCTCTTTAGTTGTTTTTTCAAAAATCAAAAAAATCATATATATATCATATATATATATATATATCTTCCTTTTAAATGCTCTTTAGTTGTTTTTTCAAAAATCAAAAAATCAACTAAAGAGTTTTAAATGCTCCTTTTAAATGCTTAAATGCTCCTTTTAAATGCTCTTTATTCTCTTTTTTAAATGCTCTTTAGTTGTTTTTTCAAAAATCAAAAAATCATATATATATCATATATATATATATATATCTTCCTTTTAAATGCTCTTTAGTTGTTTTTTCAAAAATCAAAAAATCAACTAAAGAGCATTTAAAAGGAAGATATATATATATATATATCTTTTATATATATATATATCTTATATCTTATATATAAGATATAAGATAAGATATATAAGATATATATCTTATATCTTATATATATATATATATCTTCCTTTTAAATGCTCTTTATTCTCTTTTTTAAATGCTCTTTAGTTGTTTTTTCAAAAATCAAAAAATCATATATATATCATATATATATATATATATCTTCCTTTTAAATGCTCTTTAGTTGATTTTTCAAAAATCAAAAAATCAACTAAAGAGTTTTAAATGCTCCTTTTAAATGCTTAAATGCTCCTTTTAAATGCTCTTTATTCTCTTTTTTAAATGCTCTTTAGTTGTTTTTTCAAAAATCAAAAAATCAACTAAAGAGTTTTAAATGCTCCTTTTAAATGCTTAAATGCTCCTTTTAAATGCTCTTTATTCTCTTTTTTAAATGCTCTTTAGTTGTTTTTTCAAAAATCAAAAAATCATATATTTATCATATATATATATATATATCTTCCTTTTAAATGCTCTTTAGTTGTTTTTTCAAAAATCAAAAAATCAACTAAAGAGTTTTAAATGCTCCTTTTAAATGCTTAAATGCTCCTTTTAAATGCTCTTTATTCTCTTTTTTAAATGCTCTTTAGTTGTTTTTTCAAAAATCAAAAAATCATATATATATCATATATATATATATATATATCTTCCTTTTAAATGCTCTTTAGTTGTTTTTTCAAAAATCAAAAAATCAACTAAAGAGTTTTAAATGCTCCTTTTAAATGCTTAAATGCTCCTTTTAAATGCTCTTTATTCTCTTTTTTAAATGCTCTTTAGTTGTTTTTTCAAAAATCAAAAAATCATATATATATCATATATATATATATATATCTTCCTTTTAAATGCTCTTTAGTTGTTTTTTCAAAAATCAAAAAATCAACTAAAGAGTTTTAAATGCTCCTTTTAAATGCTTAAATGCTCCTTTTAAATGCTCTTTATTCTCTTTTTAAATGCTCTTTAGTTGTTTTTTCAAAAATCAAAAAATCATATATATATCATATATATATATATATATCTTCCTTTTAAATGCTCTTTAGTTGTTTTTTCAAAAATCAAAAAATCATATATATATCATATATATATATATATATCTTCCTTTTACATGCTCTTTAGTTGTTTTTTCAAAAATCAAAAATCAACTAAAGAGTTTTAAATGCTCCTTTTAAATGCTCTTTATTCTCTTTTTTAAATGCTCTTTAGTTGTTTTTTCAAAAATCAAAAAATCATATATATATCATATATATATATATATATCTTCCTTTTAAATGCTCTTCAGTTGTTTTTTCAAAAATCAAAAAATCAACTAAAGAGTTTTAAATGCTCCTTTTAAATGCTTAAATGCTCCTTTTAAATGCTCTTTATTCTCTTTTTTAAATGCTCTTTAGTTGTTTTTTCAAAAATCAAAAAATCATATATATATCATATATATATTTATATATCTTCCTTTAAAATGCTCTTTAGTTGTTTTTTCAAAAATCAAAAAATCAACTAAAGAGTTTTAAATGCTCCTTTTAAATGCTTAAATGCTCCTTTTAAATGCTCTTTATTCTCTTTTTTAAATGCTCTTTAGTTGTTTTTTCAAAAATCAAAAAATCATATATATATCATATATATATATATATATCTTCCTTTTAAATGCTGTTTAGTTGTTTATTCAAAAATCAAAAAATCAACTAAAGAGTTTTAAATGCTCCTTTTAAATGCTTAAATGCTCCTTTTAAATGCTCTTTATTCTCTTTTTTAAATGCTCTTTAGTTGTTTTTTCAAAAATCAAAAAATCATATATATATCATATATATATATATATATCTTCCATTTAAATGCTCTTTAGTTGTTTTTTCAAAAATCAAAAAAATCATATATATATCATATATATATATATATATCTTCCTTTTAAATGCTCTTTAGTTGTTTTTTGTTGTTTTTTCAAAAATCAAAAAATCAACTAAAGAGTTTTAAATGCTCCTTTTAAATGCTTAAATGCTCCTTTTAAATGCTCTTTTATTCTCTTTTTTTAAATGCTCTTTAGTTGTTTTTTCAAAATCAAAAAATCATATATATATCATATATATATATATATATCTTCCTTTTAAATGCTCTTCAGTTGTTTTTTCAAAAATCAAAAAATCAACTAAAGAGTTTTAAATGCTCCTTTTAAATGCTTAAATGCTCCTTTTAAATGCTCTTTATTCTCTTTTTTAAATGCTCTTTAGTTGTTTTTTCAAAAATCAAAAAATCATATATTTATCATATATATATATATATATCTTCCTTTTAAATGCCCTTTAGTTGTTTTTTCAAAAATCAAAAAATCAACTAAAGAGTTTTAAATGCTCCTTTTAAATGCTTAAATGCTCCTTTTAAATGCTCTTTATTCTCTTTTTTAATGCTCTTTAGTTGTTTTTTCAAAAATCAAAAATCATATATATATCATATATATATTTATATATCTTCCTTTTAAATGCTCTTTAGTTGTTTTTTCAAAAATCAAAAAATCAACTAAAGAGTTTTAAATGCTCCTTTTTAAATGCTTAAATGCTCCTTTTAAATGCTCTTTATTCTCTTTTTTAAATGCTCTTTAGTTGTTTTTTCAAAAATCAAAAAATCATATATATATCATATATATATATATATATCTTCCTTTTAAATGCTCTTTAGTTGTTTTTTCAAAAATCAAAAAATCATATATATATCTTATATATATAATATTATATCTTCCTTTTAAATGCTCTTTAGTTGTTTTTTCAAAAATCAAAAATCAACTAAAGAGCATTTAAAAGGAAGATATATATATATATATCTTCCTTTTAAATGCTCTTTATTCTCTTTTTTAAATGCTCTTTAGTTGTTTTTTCAAAAATCAAAAAATCATATATATATCATATATATATATATATATCTTCCTTTTAAATGCTCTTTAGTTGTTTTTCAAAAATCAAAAAATCAACTAAAGAGTTTTAAATGCTCCTTTTAAATGCTTAAATGCTCTTTTAAATGCTCTTTATTCTCTTTTTTAAATGCTCTTTAGTTGTTTTTTCAAAAATCAAAAAATCAACTAAAGAGTTTTAAATGCTCCTTTTAAATGCTGAAATGCTCCTTTTAAATGCTCTTTATTCTCTTTTTTAAATGCTCTTTAGTTGTTTTTTCAAAAATCAAAAAATCATATATATATCATATATATATATATATATATCTTCCTTTTAAATGCTCTTTAGTTGTTTTTTCAAAAATCAAAAAATCAACTAAAGAGTTTTAAATGCTCCTTTTAAATGCTTAAATGCTCCTTTTAAATGCTCTTTATTCTCTTTTTTAAATGCTCTTTAGTTGTTTTTTCAAAAATCAAAAAATCATATATATATCATATATATATATATATATCTTCCTTTTAAATGCTCTTTAGTTGTTTTTTCAAAAATCAAAAAATCATATATATATCATATATATATATATATATCTTCCTTTTAAATGCTCTTTAGTTGTTTTTTCAAAAATCAAAAAATCAACTAAAGAGTTTTAAATGCTCCTTTTAAATGCTTAAATGCTCCTTTTAAATGCTCTTTATTCTCTTTTTTAAATGCTCTTTAGTTGTTTTTTCAAAAATCAAAAAATCAACTAAAGAGTTTTAAATGCTCCTTTTAAATGCTTAAATGCTCCTTTTAAATGCTCTTTATTCTCTTTTTTAAATGCTCTTTAGTTGTTTTTTCAAAAATCAAAAAATCATATATATATCATATATATATATATATATCTTCCTTTTAAATGCTCTTTAGTTGTTTTTTCAAAAATCAAAAAATCAACTAAAGAGTTTTAAAATGCTCCTTCTAAATGCTTAAATGCTCCTTTTAAATGCTCTTTATTCTCTTTTTTAAATGCTCTTTAGTTGTTTTTTCAAAAATCAAAAAATCATATATATATCATATATATATATATATATCTTCCTTTTAAATGCTCTTTAGTTGTTTTTTCAAAAATCAAAAAATCATATATATATCATATATATATATATATATCTTCCTTTTAAATGCTCTTTAGTTGTTTTTTCAAAAATCAAAAAATCAACTAAAGAGTTTTAAATGCTCCTTTTAAATGCTTAAATGCTCCTTTTAAATGCTCTTTATTCTCTTTTTTAAATGCTCTTTAGTTGTTTTTTCAAAAATCAAAAAATCAACTAAAGAGTTTTAAATGCTCCTTTTAAATGCTTAAATGCTCCTTTTAAATGCTCTTTATTCTCTTTTTTAAATGCTCTTTAGTTGTTTTTTCAAAAATCAAAAAATCATATATATCATATATATATATATATATATCTTCCTTTTAAATGCTCTTTAGTTGTTTTTTCAAAAATCAAAAAATCAACTAAAGAGTTTTAAATGCTCCTTTTAAAATGCTTAAATGCTCCTTTTAAATGCTCTTTATTCTCTTTTTAAATGCTCTTTAGTTGTTTTTTCAAAAATCAAAAAATCATATATTTATCATATATATATATATATATCTTCCTTTTAAATGCTCTTTAGTTGTTTTTTCAAAAATCAAAAAATCAACTAAAGAGTTTTTAAATGCTCCTTTTAAATGCTTAAATGCTCCTTTTAAATGCTCTTTATTCTCTTTTTTAAATGCTCTTTAGTTGTTTTTTCAAAAATCAAAAAATCATATATATATCATATATATATATATATATATCTTCCTTTTAAATGCTCTTTAGTTGTTTTTTCAAAAATCAAAAAATCAACTAAAGAGTTTTAAATGCTCCTTTTAAATGCTTAAATGCTCCTTTTAAATGCTCTTTATTCTCTTTTTTAAATGCTCTTTAGTTGTTTTTTTCAAAATCAAAAAATCATATATATATCATATATATATATATATATCTTCCTTTTAAATGCTCTTTAGTTGTTTTTTCAAAAATCAAAAAATCAACTAAAGAGTTTTAAATGCTCCTTTTAAATGCTTAATGCTCCTTTTAAATGCTCTTTATTCTCTTTTTTAAATGCTCTTTAGTTGTTTTTTCAAAAATCAAAAAATCATATATATATCATATATATATATATATATCTTCCTTTTAAATGCTCTTTAGTTGTTTTTTCAAAAATCAAAAAATCATATATATATCATATATATATATATATATCTTCCTTTTACATGCTCTTAGTTGTTTTTTCAAAAATCAAAAAATCACTAAAGAGTTTTAAATGCTCCTTTTAAATGCTCTTTATTCTCTTTTTTAAATGCTCTTTAGTTGTTTTTTCAAAAATCAAAAAATCATATATATATCATATATATATATATATATCTTCCTTTTAAATGCTCTTCAGTTGTTTTTTCAAAAATCAAAAAATCAACTAAAGAGTTTTAAATGCTCCTTTTAAATGCTTAATGCTCCTTTTAAATGCTCTTTATTCTCTTTTTTAAATGCTCTTTAGTTGTTTTTTCAAAAATCAAAAAATCATATATATATCATATATATATTTATATATCTTCCTTTAAAATGCTCTTTAGTTGTTTTTTCAAAATCAAAAAATCAACTAAAGAGTTTTAAATGCTCCTTTTAAATGCTTAAATGCTCCTTTTAAATGCTCTTTATTCTCTTTTTTAAATGCTCTTTAGTTGTTTTTTCAAAAATCAAAAAATCATATATATATCATATATATATATATATATCTTCCTTTTAAATGCTGTTTAGTTGTTTATTCAAAAATCAAAAAATCAACTAAAGAGTTTTAAATGCTCCTTTTAAATGCTTAAATGCTCCTTTTAAATGCTCTTTATTCTCTTTTTTAAATGCTCTTTAGTTGTTTTTTCAAAAATCAAAAAATCATATATATATCATATATATATATATCTTCCATTTAAATGCTCTTTAGTTGTTTTTTCAAAAATCAAAAAAATCATATATATATCATATATATATATATATATCTTCCTTTTAAATGCTCTTAGTTGTTTTTCAAAAATCAAAAAATCAACTAAAGAGTTTTAAATGCTCCTTTTAAATGCTTAAATGCTCCTTTTAAATGCTCTTTATTCTCTTTTTTAAATGCTCTTTAGTTGTTTTTTCAAAAATCAAAAAATCAAATATATATCATATATATATATATATATCTTCCTTTTAAATGCTCTTCAGTTGTTTTTCAAAAATCAAAAAAATCAACTAAAGAGTTTTAAATGCTCCTTTTAAATGCTTAAATGCTCCTTTTAAATGCTCTTTATTCTCTTTTTTAAATGCTCTTTAGTTGTTTTTTCAAAAATCAAAAATCATATATTTATCATATATATATATATATATCTTCCTTTTAAATGCCCTTTAGTTGTTTTTTCAAAATCAAAAAATCAACTAAAGAGTTTTAAATGCTTCTTTTAAATGCTTAAATGCTCCTTTTAAATGCTCTTTATTCTCTTTTTTAAATGCTCTTTAGTTGTTTTTTCAAAAATCAAAAAATCATATATATATCATATATATATTATATATCTTCCTTTTAAATGCTCTTTAGTTGTTTTTTCAAAAATCAAAAAATCAACTAAAGAGTTTTAAATGCTCCTTTTAAATGCTTAAATGCTCCTTTTAAATGCTCTTTATTCTCTTTTTTAAATGCTCTTTAGTTGTTTTTTCAAAATCAAAAAATCATATATATATCATATATATATATATATCTTCCTTTTAAATGCTCTTTAGTTGTTTTTTCAAAATCAAAAAAATCATATATATATCATATATATATATATATATCTTCCTTTTAAATGCTCTTTAGTTGTTTTTTCAAAAATCAAAAAATCAACTAAAGAGCATTTAAAAGGAAGATATATATATATATATCTTCCTTTTAAATGCTCTTTATTCTCTTTTTTAAATGCTCTTTAGTTGTTTTTTCAAAAATCAAAAAATCATATATATATCATATATATATATATATATCTTCCTTTTAAATGCTCTTTAGTTGTTTTTTCAAAAATCAAAAAATCAACTAAAGAGTTTTAAATGCTCCTTTTAAATGCTTAAATGCTCCTTTTAAATGCTCTTTATTCTCTTTTTTAAATGCTCTTTAGTTGTTTTTTCAAAAATCAAAAAATCAACTAAAGAGTTTTAAATGCTCCTTTTAAATGCTGAAATGCTCCTTTTAAATGCTCTTTATTCTCTTTTTAAATGCTCTTTAGTTGTTTTTTCAAAAATCAAAAAATCATATATATTCATATATATATATATATATATCTTCCTTTTAAATGCTCTTTAGTTGTTTTTTCAAAAATCAAAAAATCAACTAAAGAGTTTTAAATGCTCCTTTTAAATGCTTAAATGCTCCTTTTAAATGCTCTTTATTCTCTTTTTTAAATGCTCT
Source organism: Oreortyx pictus (assembly GCA_036925125.1). Taxonomy (NCBI): domain Eukaryota; kingdom Metazoa; phylum Chordata; class Aves; order Galliformes; family Odontophoridae; genus Oreortyx; species Oreortyx pictus. The sequence continues at coordinate 73,742,522 of JAUPFR010000003.1, forward strand.
TTAGTTGTTTTTTCAAAAATCAAAAAAATCATATATATATCATATATATATATATATATCTTCCTTTTAAATGCTCTTTAGTTGTTTTTTCAAAAATCAAAAAATCATATATATATCATATATATATATATATATCTTCCTTTTAAATGCTCTTTAGTTGTTTTTTCAAAAATCAAAAAATCAACTAAAGAGTTTTAAATGCTCCTTTTAAATGCTTAAATGCTCCTTTTAAATGCTCTTTATTCTCTTTTTTAAATGCTCTTTAGTTGTTTTTTCAAAAATCAAAAAATCAACTAAAGAGTTTTAAATGCTCCTTTTAAATGCTTAAATGCTCCTTTTAAATGCTCTTTATTCTCTTTTTTAAATGCTCTTTAGTTGTTTTTTCAAAAATCAAAAAATCATATATATATCATATATATATATATATATCTTCCTTTTAAATGCTCTTTAGTTGTTTTTTCAAAAATCAAAAAATCAACTAAAGAGTTTTAAATGCTCCTTCTAAATGCTTAAATGCTCCTTTTAAATGCTCTTTATTCTCTTTTTTAAATGCTCTTTAGTTGTTTTTTCAAAAATCAAAAAAATCATATATATATCATATATATATATATATATCTTCCTTTTAAATGCTCTTTAGTTGTTTTTTCAAAAATCAAAAAATCATATATATATCATATATATATATATATATCTTCCTTTTAAATGCTCTTTAGTTGTTTTTTCAAAAATCAAAAAATCAACTAAAGAGTTTTAAATGCTCCTTTTAAATGCTTAAATGCTCCTTTTAAATGCTCTTTATTCTCTTTTTTAAATGCTCTTTAGTTGTTTTTTCAAAAATCAAAAAATCAACTAAAGAGTTTTAAATGCTCCTTTTAAATGCTTAAATGCTCCTTTTAAATGCTCTTTATTCTCTTTTTTAAATGCTCTTTAGTTGTTTTTTCAAAAATCAAAAAATCATATATATATCATATATATATATATATATATCTTCCTTTTAAATGCTCTTTAGTTGTTTTTTCAAAAATCAAAAAATCAACTAAAGAGTTTTAAATGCTCCTTTTAAATGCTTAAATGCTCCTTTTAAATGCTCTTTATTCTCTTTTTTAAATGCTCTTTAGTTGTTTTTTCAAAAATCAAAAAATCATATATATATCATATATATATATATATATATCTTCCTTTTAAATGCTCTTTAGTTGTTTTTTCAAAAATCAAAAAATCAACTAAAGAGTTTTAAATGCTCCTTTTAAATGCTTAAATGCTCCTTTTAAATGCTCTTTATTCTCTTTTTTAAATGCTCTTTAGTTGTTTTTTCAAAAATCAAAAAAATCATATATATATCATATATATATATATATATCTTCCTTTTAAATGCTCTTTAGTTGTTTTTTCAAAAATCAAAAAATCAACTAAAGAGTTTTAAATGCTCCTTTTAAATGCTTAAATGCTCCTTTTAAATGCTCTTTATTCTCTTTTTTAAATGCTCTTTAGTTGTTTTTTCAAAAATCAAAAAATCATATATATATCATATATATATATATATATCTTCCATTTAAATGCTCTTTAGTTGTTTTTTCAAAAATCAAAAAAATCATATATATATCATATATATATATATATATCTTCCTTTTAAATGCTCTTTAGTTGTTTTTTCAAAAATCAAAAAAATCATATATATATCATATATATATATATATATCTTCCTTTTAAATGCTCTTTAGTTGTTTTTTCAAAAATCAAAAAATCAACTAAAGAGTTTTAAATGCTCCTTTTAAATGCTTAAATGCTCCTTTTAAATGCTCTTTATTCTCTTTTTTAAATGCTCTTTAGTTGTTTTTTCAAAAATCAAAAAATCATATATATATCATATATATATATATATATCTTCCTTTTAAATGCTCTTTAGTTGTTTTTTCAAAAATCAAAAAATCAACTAAAGAGTTTTAAATGCTCCTTTTAAATGCTTAAATGCTCCTTTTAAATGCTCTTTATTCTCTTTTTTAAATGCTCTTTAGTTGTTTTTTCAAAAATCAAAAAAATCATATATATATCATATATATATATATATATCTTCCTTTTAAATGCCCTTTAGTTGTTTTTTCAAAAATCAAAAAATCAACTAAAGAGTTTTAAATGCTCCTTTTAAATGCTTAAATGCTCCTTTTAAATGCTCTTTATTCTCTTTTTTAAATGCTCTTTAGTTGTTTTTTCAAAAATCAAAAAATCATATATATATCATATATATATTTATATATCTTCCTTTTAAATGCTCTTTAGTTGTTTTTTCAAAAATCAAAAAATCAACTAAAGAGTTTTAAATGCTCCTTTTAAATGCTTAAATGCTCCTTTTAAATGCTCTTTATTCTCTTTTTTAAATGCTCTTTAGTTGTTTTTTCAAAAATCAAAAAATCATATATATATCATATATATATATATATATCTTCCTTTTAAATGCTCTTTAGTTGTTTTTTCAAAAATCAAAAAAATCATATATATATCATATATATATATATATATCTTCCTTTTAAATGCTCTTTAGTTGTTTTTTCAAAAATCAAAAAATCAACTAAAGAGCATTTAAAAGGAAGATATATATATATATATCTTCCTTTTAAATGCTCTTTATTCTCTTTTTTAAATGCTCTTTAGTTGTTTTTTCAAAAATCAAAAAATCATATATATATCATATATATATATATATATCTTCCTTTTAAATGCTCTTTAGTTGTTTTTTCAAAAATCAAAAAATCATATATATATCATATATATATATATATATCTTCCTTTTAAATGCTCTTTAGTTGTTTTTTCAAAAATCAAAAAATCAACTAAAGAGTTTTAAATGTCCCTTTTAAATGCTTAAATGCTCCTTTTAAATGCTCTTTATTCTCTTTTTAAATGCTCTTTAGTTGTTTTTTCAAAATCAAAAATCATATATATATCATATATATATATATATATCTTCCTTTTAAATGCTCTTTAGTTGTTTTTTCAAAAATCAAAAATCAACTAAAGAGTTTTAAATGCTCCTTTTAAATGCTTAAATGCTCCTTTTAAATGCTCTTTATTCTCTTTTTTAATGCTCTTTAGTTGTTTTTTCAAAAATCAAAAAATCATATATATATCATATATATATTTATATATCTTCCTTTTAAATGCTCTTTAGTTGTTTTTTCAAAAATCAAAAAATCAACTAAAGAGTTTTAAATGCTCCTTTTAAATGCTTAAATGCTCCTTTTAAATGCTTAAATGCTCCTTTTAAATGCTCTTTATTCTCTTTTTTAAATGCTCTTTAGTTGTTTTTTCAAAAATCAAAAAAATCATATATATATCATATATATATATATATATATCTTCCTTTTAAATGCTCTTTAGTTGTTTTTTCAAAAATCAAAAAATCAACTAAAGAGTTTTAAATGCTCCTTTTAAATGCTCTTTAGTTGTTTTTTCAAAAATCAAAAAAATCATATATATATCATATATATATATATATATATCTTCCTTTTAAATGCTCTTTAGTTGTTTTTTCAAAAATCAAAAAATCAACTAAAGAGTTTTAAATGCTCCTTTTAAATGCTTAAATGCTCCTTTTAAATGCTCTTTATTCTCTTTTTTAAATGCTCTTTAGTTGTTTTTTCAAAAATCAAAAAATCATATATATATCATATATATATATATATATCTTCCTTTTAAATGCTCTTTAGTTGTTTTTCAAAAATCAAAAAAATCATATATATATCATATATATATATATATATCTTCCTTTTAAATGCTCTTTAGTTGTTTTTTCAAAAATCAAAAAAATCATATATATATCATATATATATATATATATCTTCCTTTTAAATGCTCTTTAGTTGTTTTTTAAAAATCAAAAAATCAACTAAAGAGTTTTAAATGCTCCTTTTAAATGCTTAAATGCTCCTTTTAAATGCTCTTTATTCTCTTTTTTAAATGCTCTTTAGTTGTTTTTTCAAAAATCAAAAAATCATATATATATCATATATATATATATATCTTCCTTTTAAATGCTCTTTAGTTGTTTTTTCAAAAATCAAAAAAATCATATATATATCATATATATATATATATATCTTCCTTTTAAATGCTCTTTAGTTGTTTTTTCAAAAATCAAAAAAATCATATATATATCATATATATATATATATATCTTCCTTTTAAATGCTCTTTAGTGTTTTTTCAAAAATCAAAAAATCAACTAAAGAGTTTTAAATGCTCCTTTTAAATGCTTAAATGCTCCTTTTAAATGCTCTTTATTCTCTTTTTTAAATGCTCTTTAGTTGTTTTTTCAAAAATCAAAAAATCATATATATATCATATATATATATATATATCTTCCTTTTAAATGCTCTTTAGTTGTTTTTTCAAAAATCAAAAAATCAACTAAAGAGTTTTAAATGCTCCTTTTAAATGCTTAAATGCTCCTTTTAAATGCTCTTTATTCTCTTTTTTAAATGCTCTTTAGTTGTTTTTTCAAAATCAAAAAATCATATATATATCATATATATATATATATATCTTCCTTTTAAATGCTCTTTAGTTGTTTTTTCAAAAATCAAAAATCAACTAAAGAGTTTTAAATGCTCCTTTTAAATGCTTAAATGCTCCTTTTAAATGCTCTTTATTCTCTTTTTTAAATGCTCTTTAGTTGTTTTTTCAAAAATCAAAAAATCATATATATATCATATATATATATATATATCTTCCTTTTAAATGCTCTTTAGTTGTTTTTTCAAAAATCAAAAAATCAACTAAAGAGTTTTAAATGCTCCTTTTAAATGCTTAAATGCTCCTTTTAAATGCTCTTTATTCTCTTTTTTAAATGCTCTTTAGTTGTTTTTTCAAAAATCAAAAAATCAACTAAAGAGTTTTAAATGCTCCTTTTAAATGCTTAAATGCTCCTTTTAAATGCTCTTTATTCTCTTTTTTAAATGCTCTTTAGTTGTTTTTTCAAAAATCAAAAAAATCATATATATATCATATATATATATATATATCTTCCTTTTAAATGCTCTTTAGTTGTTTTTTCAAAAATCAAAAAAATCATATATATATCATATATATATATATATATCTTCCTTTTAAATGCTCTTTAGTTGTTTTTTAAAAAATCAAAAAATCAACTAAAGAGTTTTAAATACACCTTTTAAATGCTTAAATGCTCCTTTTAAATGCTCTTTATTCTCTTTTTTAAATGCTCTTTAGTTGTTTTTTCAAAAATCAAAAAATCATATATATATCATATATATATATATATATCTTCCTTTTAAATGCTCTTTAGTTGTTTTTTCAAAAATCAAAAAAATCATATATATATCATATATATATATATATATCTTCCTTTTAAATGCTCTTTAGTTGTTTTTTCAAAAATCAAAAAAATCATATATATATCATATATATATATATATATCTTCCTTTTAAATGCTCTTTAGTTGTTTTTTCAAAAATCAAAAAATCAACTAAAGAGTTTTAAATGCTCCTTTTAAATGCTTAAATGCTCCTTTTAAATGCTCTTTATTCTCTTTTTTAAATGCTCTTTAGTTGTTTTTTCAAAAATCAAAAAATCATATATATATCATATATATATATATATATCTTCCTTTTAAATGCTCTTTAGTTGTTTTTTCAAAAATCAAAAAATCAACTAAAGAGTTTTAAATGCTCCTTTTAAATGCTTAAATGCTCCTTTTAAATGCTCTTTATTCTCTTTTTTAAATGCTCTTTAGTTGTTTTTTCAAAAATCAAAAAAATCATATATATATCATATATATATATATATCTTCCTTTTAAATGCTCTTTAGTTGTTTTTTCAAAAATCAAAAAATCAACTAAAGAGTTTTAAATGCTCCTTTTAAATGCTTAAATGCTCCTTTTAAATGCTCTTTATTCTCTTTTTTAAATGCTCTTTAGTTGTTTTTTCAAAAATCAAAAAATCATATATATAACATATATATATATATATATCTTCCTTTTAAATGCTCTTTAGTTGTTTTTTCAAAAATCAAAAAATCAACTAAAGAGTTTTAAATGCTCCTTTTAAATGCTTAAATGCTCCTTTTAAATGCTCTTTATTCTCTTTTTTAAATGCTCTTTAGTTGTTTTTTCAAAAATCAAAAAATCATATATATATCATATATATATATATATATCTTCCTTTTAAATGCTCTTTAGTTGTTTTTTCAAAAATCAAAAAATCAACTAAAGAGTTTTAAATGCTCCTTTTAAATGCTTAAATGCTCCTTTTAAATGCTCTTTATTCTCTTTTTTAAATGCTCTTTAGTTGTTTTTTCAAAAATCAAAAAATCATATATATATCATATATATATTTATATATCTTCCTTTTAAATGCTCTTTAGTTGTTTTTTCAAAAATCAAAAAATCAACTAAAGAGTTTTAAATGCTCCTTTTAAATGCTTAAATGCTCCTTTTAAATGCTCTTTATTCTCTTTTTTAAATGCTCTTTAGTTGTTTTTTCAAAAATCAAAAAATCATATATATATCATATATATATATATATATCTTCCTTTTAAATGCTCTTTAGTTGTTTTTTCAAAAATCAAAAAAATCATATATATATTATATATATATATATATATCTTCCTTTTAAATGCTCTTTAGTTGTTTTTTCAAAAATCAAAAAAATCATATATATATCATATATATATATATATATCTTCCTTTTAAATGCTCTTTAGTTGTTTTTTCAAAAATCAAAAAATCAACTAAAGAGTTTTAAATGCTCCTTTTAAATGCTTAAATGCTCCTTTTAAATGCTCTTTATTCTCTTTTTTAAATGCTCTTTAGTTGTTTTTTCAAAAATCAAAAAATCATATATATATCATATATATATATATATATCTTCCTTTTAAATGCTCTTTAGTTGTTTTTTCAAAAATCAAAAAATCAACTAAAGAGTTTTAAATGCTCCTTTTAAATGCTTAAATGCTCCTTTTAAATGCTCTTTATTCTCTTTTTTAAATGCTCTTTAGTTGTTTTTTCAAAAATCAAAAAAATCATATATATATCATATATATATATATATCTTCCTTTTAAATGATCTTTAGTTGTTTTTTCAAAAATCAAAAAATCAACTAAAGAGTTTTAAATGCTCCTTTTAAATGCTTAAATGCTCCTTTTAAATGCTCTTTATTCTCTTTTTTAAATGCTCTTTAGTTGTTTTTTCAAAAATCAAAAAATCATATATATATCATATATATATATATATATCTTCCTTTTAAATGCTCTTTAGTTGTTTTTTCAAAAATCAAAAAATCAACTAAAGAGTTTTAAATGCTCCTTTTAAATGCTTAAATGCTCCTTTTAAATGCTCTTTATTCTCTTTTTTAAATGCTCTTTAGTTGTTTTTTCAAAAATCAAAAAATCATATATATATCATATATATATATATATCTTCCTTTTAAATGCTCTTTAGTTGTTTTTTCAAAAATCAAAAAATCAACTAAAGAGTTTTAAATGCTCCTTTTAAATGCTTAAATGCTCCTTTTAAATGCTCTTTATTCTCTTTTTTAAATGCTCTTTAGTTGTTTTTTCAAAAATCAAAAAATCATATATATATCATATATATATATATATATCTTCCTTTTAAATGCTCTTTAGTTGTTTTTTCAAAAATCAAAAAATCAACTAAAGAGTTTTAAATGCTCCTTTTAAATGCTTAAATGCTCCTTTTAAATGCTCTTTATTCTCTTTTTTAAATGCTCTTTAGTTGTTTTTTCAAAAATCAAAAAAATCATATATATATCATATATATATATATATATATCTTCCTTTTAAATGCTCTTTAGTTGTTTTTTCAAAAATCAAAAAATCAACTAAAGAGTTTTAAATGCTCCTTTTAAATGCTTAAATGCTCCTTTTAAATGCTCTTTATTCTCTTTTTTAAATGCTCTTTAGTTGTTTTTTCAAAAATCAAAAAATCATATATATATCATATATATATATATATCTTCCTTTTAAATGCTCTTTAGTTGTTTTTTCAAAAATCAAAAAAATCATATATATATCATATATATATATATATATCTTCCTTTTAAATGCTCTTTAGTTGTTTTTTCAAAAATCAAAAAATCAACTAAAGAGTTTTAAATGCTCCTTTTAAATGCTTAAATGCTCCTTTTAAATGCTCTTTATTCTCTTTTTTAAATGCTCTTTAGTTGTTTTTTCAAAAATCAAAAAATCATATATATATCATATATATATATATATATCTTCCTTTTAAATGCTCTTTAGTTGTTTTTTCAAAAATCAAAAAAATCATATATATATCATATATATATATATATCTTCCTTTTAAATGCTCTTTAGTTGTTTTTTCAAAAATCAAAAAAATCATATATATATCATATATATATATATATATCTTCCTTTTAAATGCTCTTTAGTTGTTTTTTCAAAAATCAAAAAATCATATATATATCATATATATATATATATATCTTCCTTTTAAATGCTCTTTATTCTCTTTTTTAAGTGCTCTTTAGTTGTTTTTTCAAAAATCAAAAAATCATATATATATCATATATATATATATATCTTCCTTTTAAATGCTCTTTAGTTGTTTTTTCAAAAATCAAAAAATCAACTAAAGAGTTTTAAATGCTCCTTTTAAATGCTTAAATGCTCCTTTTAAATGCTCTTTATTCTCTTTTTTAAATGCTCTTTAGTTGTTTTTTCAAAAATCAAAAAATCATATATATATCATATATATATATATATCTTCCTTTTAAATGCTCTTTAGTTGTTTTTTCAAAAATCAAAAAATCAACTAAAGAGTTTTAAATGCTCCTTTTAAATGCTTAAATGCTCCTTTTAAATGCTCTTTATTCTCTTTTTTAAATGCTCTTTAGTTGTTTTTTCAAAAATCAAAAAATCATATATATATCATATATATATATATATATCTTCCTTTTAAATGCTCTTTAGTTGTTTTTTCAAAAATCAAAAAATCAACTAAAGAGTTTTAAATGCTCCTTTTAAATGCTTAAATGCTCCTTTTAAATGCTCTTTATTCTCTTTTTTAAAGATTTTTTGATTTTTTCTTTATATATATAGACATTTATAAACATATATATATATGTTTAGGCAAAGACAAGAAAGAAAAGCAAAAAATAGATATGAAGTTTCCCATATTTATTTTTCAGATCTGCAAATATGAGAATAAGTTTATGGTACTATAACATTAAAAGCATCATTTTTTTTCATGTTTCTTTATTTTCTTTCTCTTTTTGGATGGTTGTCACAAGCATACCTTTTACCCTCACAATAAATAGTATCTTAAAGTATAGTTCTTTCATATTTGATAGATCTTTCTTGATTTTCACTTTGCAGTTAAGCGAGTTCATTTTATTCTTTTAAAAGACATAAAGCAATGGAGGTGGGAGTTTGTTCATCAGATCAAAAACAAGGAGACATGGGGTCAGCAATACCACTACTGAGATGAAGAGGTGACTGTTTACTCCAGTCAGCCATGATTGTTTGGAGAGGCTCAATATTCTTAAGAGTTGCTATGTTGTGTAATGCCTATTAAAAAGAACAGAAAAAACAAGTAGTTATCATTCTGTATTTGAGTAAGCAGTGGAACTTCATCAGAGAGTTAAGCATATTTCAGATTTGTTATGAATTAAAATTTTTTACCTTGTAGTTTTATCCTAGTACTTGCAACCTCATCCAGATTCCTTTAAGCTTCCTGTAAGAGATTAAGCAGCCCCTAATGGAAACAGGATAAGGTTCCAACTAAACTGGAATTACTATAAAGCTGTATACCATGTAAATCAGGATGTCACTTAGTTTAAAATGTCATGGATAATACTAACATACTCTTTCCTGAGGCAATAGTATCTGATTTTATATGGTAATGCTCTTGGATCCACTGTAGCAGCAGATCTTCATACATGCATTACTTGCTTATAAAAAGATTGTGTTAAGGTTATCTTTACTTGGTATTAATTTGTTCATATATTAAAATAAAAATGCCAATATTGTTCTTAGGCAAAATTTCATTGCTATTCTTTATTCTTTTATTATCATAAATTTATTTCCAGTAGACATTGTGGAGCTTTTAGTATCTAGAAGCTTTTGTGTTGAAAGATTTTCATCATTAATTTACAATAAAGTTTTAAAATTGTCATTTCCACCCTGACTAACCCATGAAATCAGTTGTCTGACTGATTTACTGGGAGCTTAGCATATTTTTTCTTTTAAAGTGATAGAGAAAAAGAGGACTTCAGAGAAAAAACTTTCCTCTTCACAGATATAAAATGTCTCATAACAAATCAATTCTGTCATTAAAATTACCAGCACAAAGAGTACTGTAGATCATAGGAATTTGTCTGAGTGATTGTAGACTGAATATTTTGCTTTCATTAAATCTTAGCTGAGCAGAAAAGGTCATTTTTATTTATTGATGGTTTTGGTCACATGGGAGAAAAGTGGTTACTTTCAAGGAAGTACAAGATGAACTTTCTGCATCTCACAAAGAATATTAAATCATTATGCCAAGTGTATCACAGATGCAGAATGTCTCCTATTTTAGTAACTGGAGATGAAATAATTGAGAGAGATCACAAAGCCTACAGTAAAAGAGAATAAAGAATAAAATATAAGAATAATCATGCATGATCTTTGAGAAATAAAACAACATCAGAAAAAGCATACAAAGCTGTTGGCAATATATGGGATTAATGGCTTCTCAGACTCACTTCTACTACAGTATTGTTTGAAAATATATTTATTAAAAAATCTTGTATTTTTAAAGAATAATTTTTTGCAGAATGAAAGTAATATTGGCATCACAAAGAAAAAATCTAGTTCATGTTTTCATTAGGAAAAAGAAATGCATTCAAAATATGGGAAGAGTACTTTAAGCAGCTCTGTGCAAACAATACAGACATCTAGGTTATTTTCAGTATTAAAGATAATTTAAAGGATAAAAAAAAATAAATTCATATAAAGTATTCTAACTAATAAGTCTAACTGAACATTTGGTATAAACTCCGTCAGATTTAAATATTGAACAATTCTGTACAAGAAAAATACATTTCTCTAATGATACAATCTCTTTCTGATTAACTTATCTAAATATATCTTTGAGTCTTGCTGAGACCTCTGGGCTTCAGCACAGAAGTTACGTATCTTTCAGGGAACAGTACAGTTTCATTCTACAACTCTACCTAGGTTGTAACTCAGATCTCAAATAAGATTTCAGAGACTGCCACTTTCCCAATTCCCCAGTTTTGAAAATGTAACTAATGTGTTTTATCATTATTTCCTGTAACCCCATCATAAGGCAGCTGTATCAGCTCCTCAGCTTCTTCAGGAATGGAAGAACCTGCTGTCTGTCTGGTTGAGTCTAACCACTCATCTCTCTATACTTTCAGAAGAGAGAAAAATTATTTTGAAAGACCATATTTACTCCTTTTGTTCCAGACCTAACTCATATTTTTTATATTTCCTAAACAGATAACACGGTAAAATTCTTCTTAATCTATCAGCATAATGAATCTATGTATTTTGTTGAATCATAGATGTAGAAATAAAAAGTAATCATACCACTAATTGAATTCTGAGTCCATCAGGGACGAGGCACATAACTATAATGAAGGTAGCTATGTATTGTATGTTGCAGCCAACAAAATAGCATTGCATTGTGGGACCATACAATATTTAAAATGCAAATAATTTCTAAGTGTGAAAGCATTTGCTAGAGAACATTCTGGGTGCAAAAGCTTTAAGCATCATTACACAGTGTTGTAATGCTAGAAAGTGTGTAATATCAAACAGCCAAACAATGGGAATTGTTCCATATTATTTTCATGAAGACTACAAATATAAACACGAAAATCAGACAGAGTTTCTACAGCCCTGGTGAAAAGCTAGTAAAAATGAGAAATTTGCTTTACTTTGTTTAACTATAAAATAATGAAATACAATTAAAAAAAATTAAAAAAAAAAAAAGCTTAGATTAAAAAGTTCTAGGTTTTCCTATTCCACAAAATGGAAATAATTTTTACTTCTACTTTTTTTTTTTTTTTTTTTAAATCAGGAAGTTTTAGCTGCTTGATCATAAATTCTTGCTATGTGTCAAAGATGCTGTATGTTATCCCAATTAATAGTAGCACTGAAATTCATCCATCTCCATTACTTACACATGCCTCTGATTGAATAATATATTTAAAAGAAAAGCACTGAACTCTGAAATATTGATCATGGCTCATCGCATAACTAGGAATAGAGTAAAGAATAAAGTGAAGTGATATCCAGGGAAGATTCCTGCTTTGTTCTTTCTCTTCATTGCCATTCCTATATTGTTTTTTCAGAGTTTTAAAGGAGAACAGAAGATTAAGATAATTCTAACCTCTGTCCAGAATGAATTATAAATTTTAGAATTCTTCTTGCTGTTCCTGTTTATTAGATGGAGTCCAACAAGCCCAGAGCACCCTAACAACAAGCAGATTTTGCACTGTGGAGGCCATTCAGATGCTATGGACGGTGTCAAGGCAAAGCAGTTGAACATTACAGCCCAAATCATCTTAACTCCCATGGTGGTTTAAAACTATGAGAAACACTCTCAAGCCAATAACTCTGGCCTAGACAAAAACCTCAGTGAACAGTATTTTATTTTGCTACTGCCATGGTGGGCGATCTGCAAGCAGAAGGGCCTGCTGTAAGAAAAATCACCCTTCAGGCACTGCTCCCCACTGCTCCCGCCTCGAGGCAGCTCCCCCAGCCCTCCCGCCCCACCGCAGGCTCCTCTCCACGCGATGCAGTTCTGCACTCCTGCAGCATTACTGCTAAATGTAAGTCCAATAAGCTCCCATCTTGGCTAATTTCACAATAAATCAGTACTTGTACTGGCCTGAAAAAGTCCAGCTTAGTGCTTAGTTTTTTTTTTTTTTTTTTTTTCAGTGCTCATGAGTATTGCCAAGGCTGATAACTAAATGGAGATTAAACTGTTTTGGCATAAAATATTACGCTGACAATTTTTTCTCAGACTTCTAGATTAAGAGCTTATTTTTAATCTTTGAATAAATAATCAAAATCGATCTGGAGTGAAAAAAAAAAAAGATACACAGAAATATGTTAAAATCCTTTGATCAGAAATGAGAAAATGTTGTTTTTTTTTTTAACGTATATTTATAAGATAAAATTGTGGTCCGCTGTGAGTCAATCGCTATTTAAAAAACAAAACAGTATATGGCATTGGATTTTCTCCAGCACAAGAAAAAGGGAATGCCAGTAGTCTTGTAATACACAGTATATCTCTTTTCAGCTATTTTCCTAGTGTGTGGGTATTATGGTAGATATTATTGCTCAGAATTGTATTGCTGTTCTGAGTTATAATGTATTTTATTTTTCATTTGCATTTGGGAAAGAATATCTTACTTTTATGCTGAGGTCAATGTCATGCTACTACTTGTATCAAATCATTTTACTGTGTGTATTCTATTAAAATTAATCTACCTATTTAGTGAGATGAGTTACGAAAGAGTCTACCACTGTAATCTTTATGGTATTGCCCTTACATGAATGTTGGTTTTAACTACCACAGTATTTAAAAACTGACTTCCTTATTATAACCACGCCTTTCTCTTTATTGGTCAAGTGATTTTACACAGAAATAGTGAAATCATAGTGATACATGTGTTAAGGCTCTTTAGAATTGTACAAAGTAGTCAGTTCAGCAATTTGGTGAAGTTGAAATTCCTAATAAATAAATTTATTTATGGGAAGTAATACTTATCTAGCAGCCACTCTGTAAGCATCAAAGATTGGAATTATTCAGGCTAGACTTTGCAAAGCACTGTTCCTCCTCTTCAATCCTTCCTGTCATGTCTAAGATTAAACCAGCTGTTAGTACGCCAAGTGCTGTTTGTGTTCTGTAAGCATAACTTTAAGACAAATTCACACACTTTGACAAAATTACTCTACAAAGAAGTAACTAAAAGTAAGAATTGGCAAACATCACATTGTCATAATTATATCCAGTTCATTCTAATAACAGACTATTTTTCTCATGGGATCTAACGTGTTTTCAAATCTCATGCAAAATCATAATATTCATAAGGTGACATATCCTTTACTAAATGGAAGAATTTTCTCAGTAGTCACCAGGAAACAGCTGAAGATGCAGTTAGTATAATAGCTGTGAAATCCATGTTATGCTCATTAGAGATGATTTGAAAGCTGTAGCACAGCCAAGACTTTAAGGATTTGTGGAGTGAAAGCCTTGCACTGCACAGATTATGGTCCTAATTTATGTAGTATAATCAAACAGGGGATTCTGAATTTATTTAAAATTCTACTGGCATTCAGGATAGCAGCTTCCATAAGCTTTTTAGATTCTAAAATTCCACAAATTTTCTTAATCATAGTATCTCAGAGATTGAATATTTTCAGTCTTCCCATACAGGCAGTTCTTCATCTGCTGGATAATGTGCGTCCTATGACAAATATATTTTCTTATCATTTTGGATATGTGAAATATTTCCAGTATTATTTTTTTTTTGAGTAATTTTGATGGTAGAATGTTTTTCAGCATTCAAATTATATATGTATGATCATCTTTTTTTTACATTATTTAGACGTGGAATATAGTAACTACAGCTTTTATGTGCCCATGATTAGAAGGCAAAAGGACCATATTTTTTTCCATTTTTATTGTCTTTTTTATGGTCTTTTTTTTTTCTTTTTTCTTTTTTAGTAATTGAACACTTTCTAATAAATACATTTTTAACGTCTCCATTGGTTTGCAGATTTCTACCAAGCTATTCAAATAATGCCAGAGTAACTTCACTTTTTGGAGTAGTATTTGAAAAAAAACAAACCTGTTTTTAGGTAGTCATTAAGTTCACATTGCTTGCATCATGAAAATAACTTCAGTTTTTGCTATATCTTAGTTCAGCAGTTACTTTGATGTGCTATGGCGTTGCTAAAATTTAAACTACTTAACAATCCCTTCCCAAGTATTGACTTACTTAAATTGCATAACCTTATGCCTCTTCTCACTGCAAATGTACAATTAATGCTAAATAACAGAAGCAAGAGAAGGTGTGACACAACATCTTTGTTGATACAGTTACTAAGCTTGCACTTTTTTAAATTGTTCATGCTACATTTTGATTTAAAGCTATGATCTTATGTGATAGAATTAATAAAATTCTTATTAGTCTCATGTTATATTTCTAATTCAAAGATAATTTAACACAGAAAAAAAATACAGCTGTAAGAAAGCTTCATATTGTATAATGAGGTTTTGCTATATAAAAATGTTTACTGTGAATTCAGAATCTTCCCTACAAATTATTTAGTGTTCTTTTGACTCAGTTTTTCCTTTAATATGAGTTTCTGGCAGTTACTTTTTTTGTTTTTGAGTACTAGAAGAGGGCAGTTATATCACTGCATGCTAAAATGATATTTATCTAAAATGGTCTATTTCCATGAGTTGTTCTTATATATATATTTATACGTATATCTCGTGTTAACAAAGGTATTTATGAAGGATCAATGAATGCTTAAAGGTACAAATTTTAACACAGTACACAACTGTACAATTAGAAAATGCATCAAATCTAGACTGCAATCTTTTCACTTGCACAAAGTCCAAGACCCCGATAAATATCTTTTGATTCAATTTAGCTCCCTTCCATAGCTGCTGGCATGTTTCAAGATCAAGAACATGCAATTGTAAGGAAGAAAAAAAATTATTGTCTGCTTTATGATGCTGATTTATTTGGCATGAAAAACTGAGAAAAATGCTGTAATATTTTTCTTGGGTTTGGCTTGAAGCCGTTAGCTTTACAGATGTTGAAGTGCAGAAGATGGGATTAAATGTATTAGATTTACTCAGAATATGAAAGTCTTCTGATTCTATAAAAGCAATGAAATGACAAGAGAATGTATAAATGTGACAGGTTTTACAGAGGTAAACAAGAACATTGTTGGTTTTATAGCACTCTCATGTGAAATATAGTTCCACAGAAATAATACTTTCCTGAGATAGTAATGACTGGAATGACTTATTTAGGGATCACAACAATCCCTTAAAGTTTACAAAACATCTTCTTCAGTAAGTGGTCTTCTTCATGAGAAAAAAAAAAAAAAGTAGAAATAAATAAAAGAGAAAAGACAGGAAGAAAAGGGAAGGGAAAACCTCCAAACAATATATATATATATATTTGAAGTTTGAACACAGAACAATAATATGATAAAAAGGAAAATAAATTTGAGCGTTCCCACAAAGCTGTCTCTTTAACACCTCTGCAAATACTTATGTCAAGATTGTACTGCATATACTAAACACTATTGTGCTTGATGTTAAATAAAAGGGAGAAATCCAGAAAAGTGATGAGCGTATAAGGAGTAAGATTAGGGATAGCCCAGTAAAGAGAAATCAAAAAAGGCTTTGATACAGTGTAGAATGTTTTGTAAGCTCAAACCCCTTTCAAAGTACCAATATATTTTAAACATAAAGATTTAGTAGGCTTGATCCAGCAAAGCAAAATGGCATTCAGAGAGTATGGTTTCACAGAAAAAAAAATATTTTGCTGAATTGGGATGCAAGTAGGGAACAATTGAAGCAGAGCAGAATATATCTTATCAGATCAGTGACTTGGTGTGGGAGACCTTAATCAACCACTGAATAAATTACAAAAAGAAATGCTCTTTTCAAACTTTTTCTTCTGACCATTAGAAGACAAAGTCATTTCCCTAGTTACTGCATCCATTTTAAGGCATGTTATGTGGGCAAATACATAACTGCAATCCTCTTGTTTGTGGGAAGGTGTTGGGAAATTTTATATTAAGAAAAATATTCTTCGGCTATTTTTATCACTAAAGCAAACTTGACGTTGGATGGTTTCTTCTACTAGTTTGTCATGTTGCTCAACATATCTTCTGGAGGATACTTTGGTGCTATGAAGTTAGTCATTATTAGTGAAAGATGCCTTAGGAAATAAGTTCAGTTGCTCTCCCAGCTGAAATGTAAGTCCTGATCAGTATTCTTTCTCCCAATAAGTATTCCCATAATTTCTAATTTTATCTCCTATCTAAACAACTTTTAAGCCATTAACAACAAAAATCAAAGAAAATTTCTGAATGGGAGCAACAATTTTAAAGTTCAGAAGAAATCTTCCATAGCACTCTTTGCTTCAAAAAGTAGCTAAAGTGATAACAGAAAAATGACACTATCTGCTAAGAGTGTAAACAGGTTATCATCAGTAGAAAAAAAAAGGACTTAGAAACAACAAACAAAGAGATGTAATACTAAGAAAACAAATACAGACATTGCAGGATTTTCTACTTCATTACGTAAGTTTTTATGAAGTTAATTGTCTCAAGGACAAATAAGTCATGCTCAGACATTCTGTCATGGCCACACATTTTAAATAATAGATATTTATCATGTTGATTTATTGTAAAAAATAAGAAAATGATAGACTTAATACAGCTTACCTGCTAATGTACTCATGAAGCATAGAGAAACACTGAGGTTTCCTAAATCTTGAATGAAGATGTGTAATGTAGAATGCCACGACGTTAGGATAATTAAATGCATTACATTTCTTGTTTCACATTGTAGGAGGAAAAATTCTTAACTTCAAAGAAGAGAACATACTAATTAATTACATGAGATAAAAAACCAAATTAATTATACGAGTAATAAGCTATTTCTGAATTATTTTTTATGTAAAATAAGAAAAATGTGAGATTTTTTTTCCTTTTTTTTTCCCAATGATCAGTACAAATCCAAAGTCTTTTTGTGATGTCATGTGCCAAGATGTGGCAAAATATATTATTGGTATTGAAATTGAAGTTTGTTCAGGATATATGTGAATATCTTTACTGATAATTTTTTCAAGAGACATGTAAGTACCTTCTTTATATAAGGTGTAGAGTTGATAAAGTTTTTAATAAAGTTTTAGTTGCATAAATTAAGTGCACGTAGCAGGCATGAAATTAATAAGCACACAGAGCACCAGCTGTATTATACCTGGAATTCCCATGTTAACTTGCCTGATCCTTGATATTAGTGGTCTCACGGTATGAACTACTAATTTGCTGCTTTCATAATTGTTCTTATTTTCCATTTTATTTTCAGCTATGATTTTCTTACAATACTTTTCTATTCTTTTTGCTTCTTCTTATTTATTTTTCACAGTTCAGTGTCCTATAGACAGACTAGAGATGTTGTCTCTAACTATACTTTGAATCTTCTTAACAGAGGGTAGACACTCTTACATAGTTTTGTATTTCATTGAAATAATTCTGCTCTGGATTCTTAGAAATTACACTGGCTTAAACCTGGTAAAAACTGAATTACAGACAATGTTATGGTCTGAACTTGTCAAATTCAGCTGGTTTAGAGCCACATCTTATGCTTAGTCTGCAGACAAGCTGAATGCAGATAGGGCATTAGACTTCTTAGGACACAGACAAGGCACATGACTTGAATTTCATCCATCATAGATCTGAGAAACGGGAAAACAGCTACAGAGGACTATGAATAAAATTCTGGAATTGTATTATTAGAATACAGTTTTTTTACATAAGCAAGGATCTGTGTGAAAAAATTATTTATGAGAAGAACTGTGAAAGAGGAGAGGTCACAATAGACAACTAGATTTGAATGTCATCTATAAAGATTTTTCCTTTAGGAAGTAGTTGGTTTCAATTATCTTTGAGCAACTGACCTGAGGAGAAACTTGCCTCCTGAGAAGATAAATCAGTAAGGAATTGTACAGTATTTTTCTTCAATCTTTTAAAGGGGAGTACTGTATTGCTCAGTTAAATAAATGAATGAATGAATGAATAAATAAATAAATAAATAAATATTGTAAATGTCACATTTGCCAGCTAATTGCTCAGTTTGCACTAGACACTTCACATTACAATTAACTAGTAGTGATTTTTAAAAAAAAAAATGAGTCGTATTATGGATGCTATAGTACAGTCTCCTACTGTTTGCGAGATAGAGGGTACATTTTTTAATATTAGACATATAAATGAGGATATTAATACCATAAGAATTAGCACAGTTAATATCAGGTATATTCGTGATACATTTTTTTCTGAAATTTGTTTTAAGTCCTCATTTTGGATACTTGAAATAATACATTTTCATGATTGCCTTCCAGTTTAAACTCTTTCTAGAAATACATCTAGAATATAATCCCTAAAATACATCCTTCTAATTCAAACTACTACTCTTCAAAATAATGCTTTATAGAAATTTTGTACTTTTCACGTGGACTTAAAAAGGAAGAAAATTATGTGAAGGAAAAGATAAAAATGATCCAATTACGGAATTTGAAAACATAAGTAAGTTTGGAAGCCTGTAACACAGATAAAGATCAATTTATTGCTCTTTTTCAAACAAAGCAATCAATAGATGTCAGGCTGTATCATTCAATACTTGAAACCAAAGGAGGTTTTCAACCTTGAATTAAAAATTAGAATTCTGATTTTTTCCAGATATGAAGGATTTGAAAGTCCAGATTTATCAGAATTCACAATATCATTTATATTTTATGTATCTAAAGACAGTCAAATATTCAGAAGAAGAAACTAGTGAGTGCCACCAAAAATATTATCATAGAATTTAATTTTGGTAGCAAACACAAAAACTGGGAAATTGCTCCTCCATTGCTGGGAAATTGCGCCTCCTCTCTGTCTTAACTTAGCTATTGTACCTTGCTAATGAGGTGTACAACTGTGTTTCTTGCTGAGAGTATTGATAACTCAATTTATGAACTTTCTCTAAACTGTTGAGAGATTTTTACTGCATATTTATGCCTGCTGGGATAATGCTAGATACAGGTGTCAGAAACAGACCTGAGACTGTGTACTAGGTCTGGCTGGGATGTAAGGCCTTTTATTGTTGTTTTGTTTTTTCTTTTCTTTTGATAGTAACCTGTGTGTTGCTATGATTTTGACTGGAGTCTGCAACAGTTCTCATCACCTAACAATGCTTCAGTCATTACTGAACAGGGCTTGAAGGCCCTTCTTCAAGGCCTTCTTTATTTCACCATCTCTCTAGTTCATAGTTGGGCAAAAGGTTGGGAGGGAACAAAGCCAGGACAACTGACTCCAGGTGACCTCAGCAACATTCCATACTACATGAAATCTTGCTCAGCAATAAAACTGAGTGTAGGAGATAAGGAATGGAGTTTTTCCAAAGGAGCCCTTGTTTGGATACTGGCTGAGCCTCAGTCCTGGTGGCAAATGATTTTTGTATCACTTTTTCGGTTTGAGGGGTGTTTTGTTTTGTTTTTTTTTCTTGCCTTTCTTTCCTTCACTTATTAAGCTGTCTCATTTTGACTCACAATTTTTTGCCCTTTTGCTGATCCCACTGTGAGGAGGGGTGAGTGACTGTGTGTTTCTTAGCTCTTTACCAGGGTTAACCCATCAAAAACTGAAAGTCATATTATTGCAGTGCCGCATCTGAGAAAGTAGTAAACTATTTTGTGAGCCTTTTCAATCTGTGCCAGAATAGCTGTGCTGTACTGCGTACATATAATCAGCTCCGAACCAAATGTACTGGAAGCAACTCTAATCTCCATTTCAGTCTACTGTATGCAGGACATTTGCTGTTTGATATTTCTGTGAGTACTCAGTGAATTTTGTCATTGAAACATGACTGAAAACTGTGGAAATCCATTAAAGAAGTCCTTACGGAAAATGGGCAGGCGAGCAGTGCAACAGAAGTCTTGCCTGGGTTCAGTTTGTACTTCTGGATGATTAAAAATGATTAAAAAAATTAAAAACAATCATCAAAGACTAAAATTTTCATATGTCAACTGTAACTGAATTAGAGGAAACTCTTAACTTTAAATTCAAGGTACCTCTACAGAGACCACATACATTATATGCTAATCCTTCTCTTCACTCATTCAGTTAATAAATACTAGCTGATACAAGAATATGAGCCATTATGAAATTTAAATTCAGCCCTTATTGACTAATTAGCAAGAAAAAATAATTAGTTTAGGACATTTAACACTGGGGTGAAAGGTGTAAAGCCAATGTCATGTCTCAGAAAACAATTACATGCTAAGAATGAAGGTAGAATTTTTAAATTGGAGTTCCTGTTGTGGTTAATTAGATAATTAATATGTGCCAACATCATTGTGAATAGTGGAAATGTATGCACGCAGTAATGGAGAGCAGTTTGAAATTTAGCAATGCTATTTTATATCTATGTACTGTTTAAATAGTAAGTGCAATACTATGAGATGAAGATGAAGGTTTGTGCCAAATAATGAATTAGCCTTCATAAGGTTCCATTTTTGGTTATTGTATTGTTAGTACCATCATATTTCTTTAAATAATCTTTCAGAATGTTTCAGGATCATGATAATTGGCTCAGAGTCTAGTTGAAGGCCTGTAACCACAGAGTTCCCCAGAGAACTTAGTGCTGGGTGCAATCATATTCACTATGTCCATCAGTGACCTGAGTGAAAGGATAGAATCCACCCTCAGCAAGTTTGCTGATGTTATGAAGTTTGGAGGAAGAGCTGATGCACCAGAAGGCTGTATGGCCATTCAGCAAGACCTGGACAGACTGCTGAGTTGGGCATAGAGGAATCTGATGAGCTTCAACGAGATAAGGTGTTGTGTCCTGCACCCAGAGAGGAATAAACATATGCACCAGTACAAGCTAGGGAGTGACCTGCTGAAAATAAGCTCTGAGGAGGACTTGGGGGTCCTGGTGGACAACAGATTGGCTATGAACGAGCAGTGCATCTTTGTGGCCAAGAAGATTACTGATAAATTAGGGTGCATTATGATGAGTTTGAGCAGCATGCTGAGGAAGATGATCGTCCACTTCTGGCAATGGCATATGGGAAATATTGTATCCAGTTCTGGGATCCTCAGTTCAAAAGAGAGAGGGATCTCTGAATAGGAGTGCAGTAGAGGGTTAGAAAGATGATTAGGGGGACTGAAGCATATCCCTAATGAAGAAAGCCTGAGATACCTGAGATTATTTAGACAGGAGAAGATAAGGTTTGTATGTTATTTTACACTGCATAGTTTAGAACAAAATGATTAATACATACAGTCATATTGGCAGGTTGGTAGAAAACCAATCAGTTAAGTATTAAAGAAGCAGGACACAAAGTACACAGGTTACACAAGTTATATAGGTTATACCAATGATGACCTTGTGCCGTACATTAAAAAAAACAACAACCTAGAACTGATGTAATTTAGTGAACTCATTTTGTCAAGGAATATCCTAATATCAGCTAGAATTGAGTTGATTTTCTTCATAGTGTCTGGTATGATGCTTGATTTTGGCTCTAGGAGATAAACAGTGTTGATGACTGTCTTGCTGCAGTTTATAAGAGGGAGAGGATGTTCTTTGATATATGTATACCTGGTGTGAGGTTTAGAAACAACTATTCAAATGTTGGTCTGACCACTTTATTACAAATCTTAATCAGGGAGATGTGAAAGGGAAGGACGGACACTATTAACCATTAGGGTGATGGGGAAGGCAAGGTGGGCAATCAAAAAGATAGGAAAGAAGCAAGAATTGTGTAAAGCAGGGATAGTCACCATTCGGATCCAGCAGCAGTCCCGCTGCACGCCATTCCAATGGTCTGAGGGAGATGAGCAGGTGGGAGAGCACCAGCAGCAATGGCCAGCCTTGGGCAGCAAGCAGTTACCAGGAAGAAGCAGCAGGGTGAGTCCAAAAGGAAGCAGCAGGTCTCAGGTAGCAGGGCCGGGAGAGAGTCCGACAGCATGCAGGGATCAGCTCGTGAGGGTTCTGAGAGCAGAACACCTATCCTCATGGTTGTTGGTCTCTCTTTTATCCTCCTTTTTTCCTGCCTATGTGACATCCCAGGGTGTTTGGGTAAGTATCATGTGAGAAACCCCCAAATGGCTATCTCCCTTGAGATAAGTCCACACAAAAAGCTGCTCCCTGGCCATAAATCTGCATCTTATCTCACTCTCATTGCCCCTAGCCTTGTCCAGCTGTGTCCCTTAGACAAAGGATTTCACAACCCTTGGCCAGGACTTGTTCATCAGCAAGCTTTGAGGCAATTGGCATAAAAGCATAATCTCTTACAATAACACAACAATATTTTAGTTGTTGCTGAGTAGTGCTGTACAGAGCCAAGGGCATTTCAGTTTCTCAGCTTCTTGTACTATCCTACCTGCACAGGAGCTGGGAGTCACCAGGAGCTAGGAACCAGGACAAGGAATAGCATGAAATTCATATATAAAAAGCAGACACATAAAAGGAAAAATGTTCTAGCATTGGGTTGAGTTTATATCAGCAACTTTCTATTCAAGAAGGTGACACTATCTATAATACTATCAAGATTATAAAGATCATGACAGCAGGAAATGTGACAGTAGCAGCAAACCTTACTATTCTATAAGGCTGGAAAATATCACATAGTTTGTGATGCGAAGATGACATTTTAAGATTCAGTCAGTGCCAGCACAACATAGCAGTTGGTTAGGGAGTTCATGGCTGGAGAAGGTACCCTTTACTTGGTTCTATAAAGTTTCAAGGAGGTGGTTTACAATGTCAAAAAGAGCAACTTCATCACTTTAAGTTACTATGTAGCAGTAATATCCCCCAAATCCATAGCCCTGGTGTATACATTAAAAATAACAAACTGCATGAAAATTAAAAATGTTGAACTATCTTAGAGTGTTAAATCTTTCAGGTGGCCTAAAAGTTATCTAGAAGTTATGTACTAATAGCTCAGAAAAAATTAACTGGTGCCTTTCAAAAATATTTAATAAAGGCCAAAAGAAACACCATATTTGAAAAAATAAAGTGAAAGAGTTGAATGAAAGTAAGAATTCTCTCTTTGAGAAACCAGTCATTTCCAAGTAAAGCAAGTAGGATCATGAACTCTGCTATCTTTAATGATAAATACAATAAGAGAGAACCAAGATGACACTGAGACACAATTTTACAAAAAGCATAAGAACTGCTGCTAAAATTTAAGGACCAAGACATTATCCTGAGAATTCCCGGTTTCAGTAGAAGATTAAAGCAGAAAATGATGAAAGAAATCATTATAAACAGAGAAGCTAAATTGTTTCTCTTTTCTTCCCTCTCTTTTCCCCTTCTCCCTTCCCAGTTTCTCCTTTCCAGTTTCTTTTCCCTTTTCTCTGTTTACAAATAGTCTTCTGCCTTTTACTCAACAGCTCGATTGCTTGACTTTCCAAAAGGAAGCTTTACAAAAATGGAATGCCATGAAATTTTTTTGTAGCTTCTAGTTCAATGAAAAGCTTCCTGATTTGACCAGAGCTTTCTTCCTATCCCCTACCTAGTTCACTCATTTCTGATTTAAGTACTTAGTGAATTTTTTTCATAGTGTTCAAAACACTATCAAAACAGGCTTTGAATAGTTCTTTGATACCATATTACACTGAAGCTGTGATATGTTACAGTACATTACTTAAGGATTTTTTTTTTCCAGCTCTGAACAGTCAACAAATTACATGGAAAACTATTCTTTTCTTAGACTATGAGTGGTAAGATTAGATAGCAGTCAGAGACAAAAAATAACTGAAAGGACATTAAGGGAGATGTTTGGAGTTAGGTGGAGAAAAGTATGTTTTGTAGCCGAGAAGTGATAAGAAGAAAATAAGTCCTGAAAAGCATGAAGATTCTATGATTCCAAGGTTAAAAAAAGAAACGATAAAAACTGTAATTCTGTTCTGAAAATGCCATACTGGTGTAAATCAGAGGTAAACTTTGAAATTAGCATCATGGTCAGTAAAAGTTATTCAAGAATACTTATCACTAAAGTTTCTAGAGCCTTAAATTTCTGTTCTTCTGTAAGTACTCCTTTCCCGCCAGTTGGCCCAAAGTGGCAGAGGGAGAAGGATAAGATGATGTAAGTGTTGGGAAAAGGAGGATTTTATTTCAGGTGCTTACAGCTAAATAGTATTGGCCTCTCTGTATTTTGTGCTGCTGGGTAAGGCAGCCATACATCCTCAGAGGATTCCATTATGACAGTCCTTGCCTTAAGGCAAGATAATGTCTGTTTTTCTGGTGCAGTAGCACAAGAGGGAATTATAAACACTTAAAGATAAGGACTTTGGTTTAGATATTTAAAGACAGTTTTGACAGATTCCCAGCTTAGGAACGAAATTCAGTTCCCTATTTTTTATAGCCTCTTTAGAACCCTCTTACATCTTACCATACGTAAGTCTAACTTCTTAGCTTTGCTATACACTAGCTTCATAAGAAGAAAATAAATGTGGCAGTGAGTCAGTTTCCATGAAATTTCAGAGTGAGGGAGTGGTTTAATAAATCTTTCTTTTTCTGTCCTTTTAACAGCTTATAAACACATAGTTTTATCCATTGGAATCATGCCATCATGGAAGGGGAGGATTTTACTGAAAGTTTTGGTTTGAAATACAAAACAGAACTGGAGAATTGAAATGAAAAGAAACAAATTAATACTGAGTAACATCATGCCTACTTACAGCATCTGGACATCTCATGTCTTTCTGAGCAACAATGCATCTTCCCTGAAACGTATCTCTTTTGAAACAGAGCACACCCATACATTTTATTTTTAAGAGGATATTTAGTCCTACTTCTCTCAAATGAAAGTTTCAGACTGCAGAATTCTTACTTGGATTCTGGTTTTAAAACCTCTTTTCTGACTGTTCGTATTGGAAAGTAAGTCCTTTTCCAAATATAATTTACATCACTTGTTTTAATAGTGTGTATCAATAATAGTACTACATGAATGATATATAGATTTTATGGGTTCAATTCTTGACTACTGACAGAGTATTCTTTTTAGCACATCTTTTCCAGTTCAGACTCAGCTTATCATTTTTCATTTTGCCTGAAGGGAACCACTGTGAACAGTTTTAAAAAACTTGGTAAGGAAGGATCACTCAATCCAGGGAGATATGACAGTAATAATTACTTGTCCTCATTTGCAGTATTTCAGCATATTCCCCTGTAATACAAAAGCTAGTCAGGATTTCCCACTAATTCCCTTATTTAGAAAGTGAGGAGCAGAGAATTGAGAAGGGTTTGTTTTCTATAAATCTGTCTACTAGGTTTATTTTGAAGATACATAGCTATTTAGGAGCATTGAAATCAAGTGATTTTATTTCTATTCTTAGATGTATCACGTTGGTCCAGATGTTAAAATGGGATAGTATTATATGTGAACTTTTATTGGTGCATGATAGTACTGAACTCACAGTCTGAATGAAAGAAAATAAACACTAATGTCGCAAGAGCTTGAATTTCTCAGTGAAGCTCAGTAAAATATATAGATATTAATTTCATGAGAAAAGGGGTAGTTCTGAAGGCAAACCTACTGTATTCCTTACAAACTCAACAAAAGCTGTGAGTTTTGTAATTTGTGGCCTTATATATTTGTATTTTAAAGTATCTTGACTAAATTCAGAAATATGTACCTCTACATGAAAGCTGGAACTTCTTTTACGTTGCAAAAGTAGAACATAACATAATACATAACATAGCATAACAAAAAGGTTTAACATAACATAAAAATATATCCTAAAAATCTAATATAGATTTTTGTGACACTTGGTGGCAAAACTGAAAACTGAAGTAAAATAGGGAAGGAAGTTTATATGGTAGATAAAATTAAAAAAAAAAAAAGTTAAAATTGTGCACAAGAGAGAAATATTCTTTTTAAAAAGACATTACTGAATTGTGAAAGACGTGCAGTGAGGAGTTCTAATGAGAAAACCCCAGGAATATAGTGCAACAAGAATGTCTGACTTGACTGAAATGCTATCCTTTATTTTCGTTTATCCTTTCTACATAAATAACTCTATTAATGATACATCTCCACTTTTCAGAACATCTCCTGAGAAAATCAGTTGATAATAGTCATATCTGACTTTACCAATTCAGTAGTATTATGGTAATATGTAGTCGTTTGTATAAAAGTTACAGAATAATTTTCATTTGCTTACTATTATCAAGTTGGAAAATGGAAATATTTACTGACTTATCCAATTCTGATCAATTACACTATTTTTTTTTTGTTCTTCCTTTCTCTTCATGTAGGCCAAAAAATATTTAATTGTTTAATGGTATAGCAATTTCACTAGGTCAAGACAAATGAGGAATTATTTTTTAAGAAATCTCTAAGAGAGTGTGTAATATTCATTTCAAACTCATAACAAGCTAGCTTACCTGGAGAAAAAGGTGGGTGGAAAATGTTGGATGATCACAGAAACTGCATCTTTAACTAGGTTAAGTAAATTGATGTCCTGATTGAAGATAATATATACTTTATTGCAATTATGAATCAATGGTTTTCCTATATCCATTCCTATTATTTAATAACTGTAGATACTGTGTGGAGGTGGGAGCATTTTTATTATTTTACAGTTAGTGTACAAACGTTAAGTTGTGCCTGTAGTACCTGCAGATATCCAGGCAGAATGCATAGAAACAGGATCTTTTTAAGAGGAGGTCCTTACAGCTGTGACCCATAGAACGTCAATAATCTGAGGTGTTAATCCCACAAAACAAAAACACAATTAATCCCCATGATTGTTGAACTGTTGTGTAAATAAAATCACCCTTTTTAGATTTTCTACTGAATAAGAAAGTGACTACTACATTCCAAATTGCTGTAATTAAACAACTTGAATCTCGAACATTTCCAAATGTGAAGGAAGTTAAAGGATGTTACCTTATTTTCTGAAATGAGATTAATTATGTCACAAAAATTCAGAAATGAACCTTACTAACCTGAATGACAGGTTAGAAAGCTGGAGGGTCTGAATTCATTGCCAGGTATCAATTATTCAAAAAAAACCCTGATAAATATGAGTGCTTTTATGCATTTGATTTAAAGCAATTTTTATTAAAAAAAAAAAAAACAAAAAAACTGTCAGCATTAACTTTGATAAAAGTTTCCCACAAAAGGCTAATTTTAAATTTCACAAGAGCCTAAGTAGAAATGTCACAGCTGTCTCTGATAAGATGACTGACTCTTTACTTTTTAAAGAAAGTTTCCTAAAAATGTCTTCTACAATGGTTACCATATTTCCAATTATCAAATCCCCAAAAAAAAAAAAAAAAAAAAAAAAGCCACAGCATTACAGAAGAGGAACGGGAGAAAAGAGTAATGCAAAGCAACACGACTGCTTGTGGGTGATAGAAACCCCATGATACCTTCAGTTAGGGATCTTGCCTGAGACATTCATGAGCTGACATCGGTGTGGCTCTGAGCAAGACAGGAGAACTAAGTGCTGAAGCTATGATGTCCAGGCTCAGTTCTGCCCCTGCTGACTGCAAACCCCTATATTTCCACAGTCTTATGCTTTCCAGTTATCTCTGAGTACAGCTGGAGGAGATGTAGCATGTGACTGGAACAGCCTTGTCTTTGTTCTACCTAGTAAAATCCAAAACCTTAGGGAATCTTTCAAGAAAAAGGAATTTTCCCTAAGGAAATCTTAGCACAGAAAACCTCAGCATATGGTAACCCAAATTAAAAATAAGGTTCAATTCAACTTTTGATTCTCAAAGAAAGAAAAACAGATGAATAGTTCAATATATTCTGTAAAGTTGTCTGATTTCTCCAACTAATTTCATAATTATGGAGGAGAAATCTATTAGGTGTTATTAGTAACATCATCAGATGCCAACTTTGCTCAAAGATAAACCTTCATTGTGCTCAACACTGCTCTGTCCCATGAAAAGAGACTAATGTTCTGATGTTTTTTAAACTCAAAGTTGTTTACAGAACTTATAGGTGGAAAACTTTACTTTTTCTATCTATATTATATATTAATGCCAATCCCTGGAGGTATTCAAGGCCAGGTTGGACTGGGCGATGAGCAACCTAATCTAGTGCCTGATTTAGTGATTGGCAACCCTGTCTACAACAGGCACTTGGAAAAAGGTGATCTTTGAGACCCTTTCAAACCAAGTAATTTGATGATTCTATGATAATTTAAAAGCTATAGCTTCAGCATCCAGTTAGTTAGATAAAATTTAACACATGGCCAAAGCTTAAGGTTAAAAACAAATAAAAATCCCTAAATAACCTCTTCAATCACTTAATTCTTAAAACCTCAGAATTTGAGCTTGCTTCAAGATTGTTGTAAAATGTAATTAAAAATGTTAACAGGTTAACCAATTTTTTTATGTTTCATGCAATTTCATTAATCATTATTTGAAGCGTATTATTATTATAAGCACAGTTCTTTGCTAGTATGTAGATGCAGTGTCATTTTTTTGTTGCTGTCGCTTTGTAAAATCTTCATATTTTGTAATAAATTGCTTTTGAAGACCAATGTATTTTTCTTACTATAATTAATAAAGTAAAACATAATGAATGTCTGTTGAAATTATTCTTTCATTCACTGAGAAATGTAATAAAGCATTTATTTCAAAAAGATCATTTTTGAACTGTTGTCATCTATGTTTAAACATTGTATTTGCATTATTTAGAAAAGAAAACTCTTGGCTGTGAGCATGTATGACGTCTGAGATTTTTGTATAACCAGGAAATCACTTGTTTAATTTTTCATAGAAGTACTAATTTTGTTTTTGTTGTTTAGAAGGTTATCTGCTCCTATTTGTTATACAACAGGAGCAAACACAGTTCCTTTTACGTACTCCATATAGCCGATTATTACCCTAACCTTCCATAAAATCTAGTTCATAAGGTGGTGAAGTTGATAGAGTTTGCATTTTCCTTTCACAAGCTGCAGGATTGTTCTTACAAAACATATTTAGAAGTGGATGAGCTCTTCACATTGGTCTTTGTAATGTAACAGTTCATCTCCCTTTCTAAGTGAAAATTAGTTTCCCTTACTAGTACTCAGTTATTATGATGCTTGTTAGAGATACTTGAAGAATATGGAAGTAAAAGGAGAAAGAAACAGCATCCCTTTCGAAATGTGTTATCATTTTTTCCTATGATAGCTCTAAATGCCTGTTACGCTATATGGGAGCAAAGGCTTGTGTTCTTCAGCCTGTTTGAACTATATATGCATAGTGCCTGTTTGATACACTTGCAAAGTAAACACATCAGATGAAGTAGGCATGAAGATGAGAACTGAGGAATGTCAGAAAGCCACCTGGAATATGATCAGATGTAAAATAATCTGTCCCATGCTGTTAAACTTGAAATACTAAAGACTGCCTCTTTTCACAGCTGCTGAAAAAGCATAATGTTTAGGAAGTAGGCTGTTTCAGCACTCTGTCTTCTGAAAGTTGCACCCCTTGATGTCGCATTCCATGTGTGCCAAGCACTGCCAACAAATATCCCTTCAGCTGAAATTCAAACAAGCATGAATGATTTGTGGAAGGTCCCTGTACCTCTTAAGCCATGCTTCAAAATCTTCAGTGTAACTTAATGATGTACAGGGCTTCTGCTGTGCCTATGGACAGGGGATGGGGCATTGCAGTGATGGAGAAGAAAATCTGGCCCACAACCATCTGCAAATTGGATGTGTGCTGTTGATTTCCATGTATTTGAGGTCAGGCACTTTGTGCCACTCTAGCTAACTCTTTCCACACCTCTTTACTAGTGTATGAAGTCATACCAGGCCAGGGTACAGGTTTCCTGTTTCTCTCTGTCCTAAGGCAGATTAGAAAAAGAGAACTGAAAGCAGTGAATGCGTTCTCAATGCCTCAGTACCTGGCTGATGACTCTGAGACTTCCCACTCCTCAGGCTGCATCTACAACCCCATGCTTAGTACACTTAAATGGAGATTTATTCAATAGATTTGCTTAAACACTTTGAATGACTGATATTCTCTTTCGATAATAATGAACGTCACTATTTGAATACACATGTGGAAAAGCATTCCTTTTTTTCTAATTTTACATCAGTGGTACAATAAACTGCTAGGAAAAAATGAAATGTGGAAAAAGGGTATGATACTTGGAAGGAATATAAGAAGAGATGTACAGAGATGTGACAAGGAAAGCTAAAGTTAACCTGGAATTGGATCTGGCAAAGGAGATAAAGGATAATAAGAAAGGCTTTTTAAAGTATGTCAACAGTGAAAGAAAAAGCTAGGAAAAATGTGGGTCCTCTACTAAATGATGAGGGTGTTCTAGTAAGGGGGGATGCCAAAAAGATGGAGATACTGAATGCCTTGTTTGCTTCTGTCTTCAATGTGGGAGATTCCCCTCTGGACTTCTGGATCCTAGAGGTAAGTGAGAGGGTATGGGGAATGGAAGGCTCCCCTTTGGTGAGGGAGGAGATGGTCTGACAGCACCTAGGCAACATCAATGTACATAAAAGTCCATGGGCCCTGATGGGATGCATCCACATGAGCTGAGGGAGTTGGCAGAGGTGATAGCTGAACCACTCTCTATCATCTTTGAGAAATCTTGGTGAATGGGAGAGGTGACTGAAGACTGGAGTATAGCCAATTTCACTCTGGTCTTCAAAAAGGACAAGAAGAAGGATACAGGTAACCACAGGCCAGTCAGACTTAGTTCTGTCCCTGAAAAAGTGATGGGACAGTTTGTTCTGGATGCCGTCTCCAGGCAATTGGAAGAGAAGGGAGTTATCAGGAGTAGTCAGCATGCATTCACTGTGGGAAGGTCATGCTCAAACAGCCTGATAGCCTTCTATGATGTCATGACAGGCTGAGCAAATTTCTTGATGATACAAAGCTGGGAGAAATGGCTGACACACTGGAAGGCAGTGCCACCATTCACACAGGCTGGAGAGTTGGGCAGAAAGGAACTAGATGAGGTTTAACAAGAGCAAGTGTAAAGCCTTCCACCTAGGAAGGAATAACCACATGCACTGTAC
Source organism: Oreortyx pictus (assembly GCA_036925125.1). Classification (NCBI taxonomy): domain Eukaryota; kingdom Metazoa; phylum Chordata; class Aves; order Galliformes; family Odontophoridae; genus Oreortyx; species Oreortyx pictus. Next base: position 73,774,331 of record JAUPFR010000003.1, read on the forward strand.
AGGCTGGGTGATGACCTGCTGGAGAACCTCTCTGATGAGGAAAGGCTGAGAGATCTGGATCTGTTTAGCTTTGAAAAAAGAAGACTCAGAGGGGATACAATCCACATCTACAAATATCTAAGACACAGGAGTCAAGGGACACTTATCAACAGTGTATGGTGATAAGACAAGGGGAAATGGCCACAAAGTGAAGCACAGAAGGCTCCTCACATTCCTCACAAATGTGTTTAAGAATTTCTTCACAGTCTAGTTGACAGAGCACTGGCACACACTGCCCAGAGAGGTTGCGGAGTCTTTCTCTGGAGACGTTCAAGACCCACCTGGACACCTACCTGCGCAACCTAGTCTAGGGAGCTGCTTTGGCAGGGGGGTTGGACTAGACAATCTCTAGAAGTCCCTCACAACCCCTACATTTTTGTGATTCTGTGAAAATGGAAAGTAAATGTCACTTATTTCTTTTCTGCATGGTGTCTAACTTTGTATATGCTTTGTATATCATCCATTGTTCCTAGATTATCGAAAGATCAGAAGATATTAAAGTTTTTTGAAATCAAAAATCTCTATTTGTCTGAACTGTGCAGTCACTCTACACTTTTTAAAGTTCTTTGTACATATTTTTGAGCTTTAAGCTGTATATCAGATGTGGACCCAACAGAGATTAAAATTAAATAGACAAATTTTTCATTTATTTTTCTAATTATTTATAACATTTTACCACTTCCGAACAGCAAGATGATATTTTTATAGAATGAAACATAATGATACTAAGCCTGCTATCCTGAACGTTAATAGTTATTTAGAGCTCATTATCGTGTATGTGTAATTGTGATGATTTTACCCTTCAGGTACATTAGTATGCATTTATCAATGCTACATCTCATCTGTCATTTCTATCGCCCAGTCCTTCATAACTATAGGATACCTCTGAGGCTCTTTGTGGTCTGTTTTAATTTCATATTGTCAGCAGATGGCTGTCACCTCCCTCTTTCCCCTATTTCTCAGTATTTATGAGTGGTTTTAATAGCACTGTGAGCCTGAAAAGCTCTCTGGGAAATCTCTATTTTTGTGAGTTGTAATCATGAGTTATAAAGTTTGCAGGGTTTGTATGGCATCCAATAAGAATAGTTACAGGCATGAGATTCTTTTGGCATTCTTAACACAATTTCAAAGATAGCCAAGAAGTGATGTTCAGAAACACAGGCAGTCTTAGATTATGCCTTGCAGAAGATTTAATTCTACCCTTTGCATAATAAATATTTGTGGTATCAAATTCCTTCTACCTCTCTTCTGCCAACACACTTGTTGCTGTTTTTTTTTTTCTTAGAAGTTAGTTTATCAGAAGTAGTATCTGGTATTCAAATGACCAACTTTCTGAAATTAGAGTATGTAGTGAACTCCTAATGGTATCATCTGCATCTTATCATAATAACTGCTGTACCAGGACCAAAAATTACCTTTAGCTTTGAATAAGAAATTACGTACTTTATAAAAGCACTATTATTATTATATTAGTGCTTTATAAAAGCACTACTGTTACACTTAACCCACATAATAACTCTTCAATCTGTATGTAAGAGACAAACAAAAGAATTTCTCTACTCATAGTGGGAGCAACAAAGAAAAGCCAGCTACACTATAGACTGCCTTCCATGTTACACTGTTCTTTGGACACTAGATTTGCTTTTTATACAATTACATAATTATCTTTTCCTTATGGCTCTGACCTATCTGTGACTTTCACCTAACAGCAACAACAGTTGTCCATTGGGACTCATTCTCTTATATTCACCTGTTTCTCTGGCAGATGCTTAAAGAGAGTTGCAGAATTTAATGTCTCCTATATCCATCTGATTAACTTCACAAAAAAATAAAAACAAAAATAAATTTATGAAAAACTACAAGGTAGCAAAAACCATGATATGCATGGTTTCACAGTTGATTTCTGTCATGACCCATCAACCTGTGCTTACTAATCCTGCTGGTTATTACTGCACATATATGTATTATATGAAGGCGATTTTTTCCCCATTTTTCTTGCATTTTCATTGAATTTTAGATCAAAGACTGGGTCAGCTTACGTCAGTACTTCAAAAGAAAAGTCAACTTTCATTTTTTTCAAATAATTCAGATAATAAACTTTTTTTGTTGTTGTTTTGTTTGTTAGTTCCTTAGTTCCTTGGATTGTTTTTGGTGGTGTGAAGGTTATTAACATTCAGTTCTGGAGAATTTTAATCAAATATCTGCTCTGACACTTCTTTTTTTCTTCAAATAACCTTCAACAAATCATTTAGAATTGTTAACCGTTTTCATACTACTGCAATATTTCCTGCCTTTCAGTATGTTAATTATATTTTTGCTGATATGGTATTTAATGATGTGACTCATACTTTTATGTATTTTCATTTGCAGTGGTTCTTGCTGTTACTCAAAACACTGTGAGAAGAAAATGTTCATTATTAGCTTTTTTGTGAGCATCACAGCCATGTGATATTTTTCATAAGTATTTACCAGTAGAATTTTTGACAGTTGTTGCAACATTGTTAACTGTAGCCAAGAAATATTAAAATAATAATAATAATAATAATGCTGTTGTAGACAATGTATGATGTAAATTGTGTTGTTTCATGATTAAAAAAGAAAAAAAAAGAAAAAAGATTCTGAAATTAAACAAAAATATCAAAGACAATATTTTTAGTTGGAAAAAATGTTCTGTTGTATTTTTCCTTCTATCTTCTCAGAAAGAAAAAATATGTTCTGAATTGAACTGAAAATGTCAGTCACTTGTCCATCTAAACAAGATTTTCAGACCAGTTTGTTTCCTTTCATTCTTTAGAAGTCTACTGGGTGTATTTCCCATTCTACTTTCCTTCTCTGTTTCCCTGTCAACATATATATTCCAGAGGAGTTTCTATCCCAATCTCCTCTAGTACCTTCTTGAGCATATTCTAATTGGTATTTGCTGCCCTCTCCATAATCTAGCCTGATCTATATTTCCATGACAATAATGCTTCTTTCTAAATTTAAAAGAAAAAATGACTACAATTTAAAACAGTATGCAAAGTAACCCTTTTGTGCGAAGGAAAATTAAAATGCATGTAATTTGTTTTGTGTTTTTTTCTTTTTTTTTTAATCTGCATATATTGGCAAATGACAGATTTTTTATTGCTATTACACTGGCCTAGAAAACCCCCTCTCTCTGTAATGACATAATTGTCACAGGGTGGGGGTGAGGTGAAGCTGCTATTAAGCTAAACACAGTGCATTGCTGAACTCCTACTGCCTTGTGATGATTCATAACTTAACCACTGCAAGTTGTCTGGAACAAGTAGAGGGAAAAACAATATGGGCCACAAGTAGAAATTAAGCAGAGAGAATTTAACTCTTTCTAAGCAAAATGCTTAACATTTTATCTGTCTTTTGCAGTTCCAGTTACCCAAATGGTTTCACTAAAGTCTTTGAAATTAGCTAGTCCCTAAGTGACATCCGTTTAGGGATTAGCTAGTCATGTAAGGATCAGTGTTTAAGTATGGGCTTGTTCCCTCATCAACCCATCTGTCATTTTTCTGAGATAATACATTAATTTCCATGGCAACAGCCTGTAGTGTTACCAATAGGATTATTATGACTTTGCTGCAGGATCAAGCAAAGGAAGCTGGACTGGTCTGAAATAACATTTTAACCAAGCACAGGAAGACCGAAGTAATAGGAAAGCATTTACAAAAGTCATAGTTAAGTCTCTTTTGCTATCTGCCACATTAAAATAGATAGTAAAAATAAGTTAAATGTAAACTGTCACCATTTCAAATTGTTCTGTCCACTTGACTGGCCTTATTCCAGGTTTTGTGAGAGTCCAAGAGCACAGCCCTGGCCTAAATACATTTCTGCTTTTTAAATAATTAAAAAAATGCAATCTGGTGTCTCAACATCAACACACTGTGTAGTGTTCTAAATATAGCTGATTTTAATAGTACAACAGACAAAAACATTTTGATTTCAATGTTATACAAGGTGAAACACATGCATTAACAGCACTTTACAAATGCATATCATAGATTAATAGAATCACAGAATAGCTTAGGTTTGAAGAGACCTTTAGGATCATCCAGTTCCAGCTCGCCCGCCACAGACAGGGTTGCCAACCACTAGATCAGGCTGCCCAGAATCCCATCCAACCTGACCTTAAGTACCTCCAAGGATGGTGCTTCTACAACTTCTTTGGGAAACCGGCCCCAGTGCCTCAGCACCCTCTGAGTAAAAAATTTCTTCTTAATATCTGGTCTAAACCTCCCATCTTTTAATTTAAAATTGTTGCCTCTTGCTCTAGCTCCGTCAAAGCATGTATAAAAGTCACACTCTTCCTACTTATAAGCTCCCTTCAAGTACTGGAAGCCACAATAAGGTCTTCCCCAAGGCTTCTCTTCTCAAACTGAACAAGCCCAATTCATTCAGCCTTTATTCAAAAGAGAGGTACTCCAGCCCTCTGACCATCCATTCTTTTCCTTTCCTTTCCCTTCACTTTTCCCTTTTCCCTACACTCTCTTCCTTCTTCCCTATTCCTCCTTTCCTCTTCCCTTTTCTCTTTATCTTTCTCTTTTTGGGGTGAATTAATTCACTATGGAATTTCTTTTCTCTATCTGTGACCTGTATCTCCACAGCTAATCAATCTACACGCATAGAAGATAGATTTCTCTATTTTCTCTATCTTTTGCCTTCAGTAGCTGGGTTATATCAGTCAGAAGTAGGCTAGTGGTCTCTCTAAAGTGCTGTATCCCTAACAGTGTGTTTGTAGACATACCTCTAAGGAGTTAGGCCAGTTCCTGACACAATCCATCCTGGTATGATATGACTTTCCTAGAGGCATTAATATTGATATAAGAAGTCAAAATTTAAAATGTATTGGAATGTTTCCTATTATAATATTAATTGCATATGTATCATATTCGACACATCTTATATATCCCACCAGTAGATCAGTGCTGTATATCAGTATTCAACTTAGTGGGGAAGACAATCCTAATAGCCTGACAAAGGTAAGTTTAGCAACTGTGGGAGTCATCATATGAGATACTAAAAACTATACACGGTGCAAAAAAAGATAACTATAAAGTGAAACTCTTGACAACTTTTGTTCATCTAATGCTCTAAAACAAAAGTTTTCTGTTGGAAAAGTTACTTAAGTCTCAAAGCACTCTACATCCTACAGTTTGGTAATGTGGGTTAAGTGACAGATTTGAAGGGAAAAAGTGAGCTGTTGAGACACTGTTAGAAATTTATGAGGATCTTTTGGCAGTCTTGAATGAATTACTGTTTATAGATAGGATTCAGATGAAGTACTTTGGTCTACTCAGCTACTGGCTTAATTGCTGAGCATGCAAAAGTTTCAATATTATAATTACTTATATAATTATTACTTATATTACTTCAATAATTAGCTTATTGAAATCTACCCATGTAGGGTATTTGTAATTCTCTGGTTTTGACTCCTAAATAAACAAGTTTCACAAATGAACTCCAGACTGAATGAAATATAGAAAGCCAGTTATTATCAGTGAAGTGATTCTTTGTATCTATCTCTACAGGATAAATTTTATTATTGTTGCTGTTGTTGTTATATATTTAATGCATGACTAATCTCAGTTGTCTTTACACAGGATTTTCATCTGATAATGTGCAAGAACGTTGTCAATCTTTCCATGAGCATATCTGCGTAGTACATATACTGGTTTAAAATTCTCAAGAACTGACCAATGTGACATCTGCCTACAATGAGATGATTGACTTGGTGGATAAGGAGAGAGCAGCAGATGTTTTTTACATTGATTTTAGAAAGGCTTTTGACACTGTCACTAGTAACATCCTGATAGACAAGTGGTGAAATAAGGGCTAGAAAAACAGACAGCCAGGTGAACTGAAACTGGCAGAAATGCTGTGCTCTGAGTATTGTGACCATAGCTACACTGTCCAGATGGAAGCCAGCATCTTGTCAAATAATCCAGAGGCCAATATGGAGACTCATACTATTCAATGCCTTCATTACTGTCCTAGAAAATGGGACAGAGTGTACCCTCAAAAACTGCAGATACAGACTTGAGGGAGGAGTAGTTGGTAGACCAGATGTGTGAGCTGCCATTCAGAGGGACCTTGATAGGACAGAGAAGGGGCTGAAATGCATCTCAAGTTCAGAAAAAGAAAATGCCAAGTCATGACTTTGAGGAGAAATATCCCCAGACACAAATACACAGTTGGGGATAACCAGAAAAAAAGCAATTTGTTGGCAAAGAAGATCAGTGGCTGCAGTAGGCAGACCCCTGACAACATGTGGTCCTCCTCTGCTCTGTGTTGGTGGGACATCTCTTGAGGATGTTTCTGATTGCCCCCACCATGTCTCTGTCCCTCCTAAAATAGATTATCTTTTCACTTCAGGTCTGGACTTCTCCAATACAAGATAGACTTACTAGAAGAAATTCAGCAAAGGAATACAAAGGATATTAAGTGACTAGAACGTCATACAGGAGAGTCTGAGAGAGTTGAGACTTTAAGCCTGCAAAAGAGCCTGCAAAAGTCTCAGGGGGATCCCAGGAATGTTTATAAATATCTAGCAAGAGGTGCAAAGAAGCCATTTCCTAGTCAAGTCCAGTGACAAGACAAAAGGCATTATGGACAAACACAAGAAAAAAATTATTGTGAGAGTGATGAAACAATGGAAGAAGCTGTGCAGAGAGTCTATACAGTCTCTGACCCTGGTATTCAAAATCTGTCTGGACACAATCTAGGGCCCACTACGAATCTCGCTAGACCCATGGTGGTGATTATATCTTGCTTTCTACCAAGACTTCTTGCTTTTATATCTCTTTTCTGTCTCATCTTCCCTTTCCCATATCCCTAATCAACTGGGATTTGTAATAAACTGGTTGGGCTAACATTTGACTCACTGTGTCTTAATCTTGCTGTCAGGTATACATATATTAAAAAGAACCTCTTCTCCCTCCTATAAATTGGAGTGGGAGAGACGTCTACCTGTGCAACCTGGTCTAAGGAGCCTGCTTTGGCAGGGGGTTTGGACTACATGATCTCTAGAGGTCTCTTTCAACCCCTACAATTCTGTGATTCTGCTGTGCTAAGTGACCTATAGAAACACTTCCCAGTTTCAGGAATTCTCTGATTCTTTAATAGATGTTGATTTAGTCAATCATGTAATTGTTACTAAACACAGTATTAAAATTGATAAACATCATGTAAGCTCCCAAAGATCTTCTTGATAAGTGGAAAAGCTGAGTCAGGGGAAGATAATAATTTTTTTTTTTATGATTCAAATAAGCAGTTTACATACATATAGGATCCATTCTTCATCTTTCATTTATTTATTTATTTATTTATTTATTTATTTATTTATTTATTTTGCATCTTTAATCAAAAAGACAGGTCTATGCACATTGGAAATTTATGTATTTTTATTCTATTCATTTATTCATGTGCAATAGTAGAATCAATAGAATTTATCTATCTAAAAATATGTGGTTTGTTTCTTTTTTGTTTGTTTGTTTCTTTGTGTTTGTTTCTGTATTTTTGTTACCCAGAGTTAATTATCTTTAGCAGTTTCTTACATATCACTGACCTGAGTAGTCTATTCCTATCCTACATCAATGTGTCTGAGGCTCTCAGCTCGCAGCGGTGTCAAATGCCAACTCAAATCTTTGTGTGCTCAGGCTCCAACAGAGGAGGCATAGATCTCTAAGAAGAGATAGAAGAATTTGTTGGAACACTCTGAGTTATATAATCTCATTAAATAATAATTTTCATTTCTCCAAGTAACAGTTGATAAACTGGTTGTAGCTTATCAGTCCTCTGAGGTAATTATCTTGATTATTTCATTCATTTTTACTATGTTTTTTCACCTGTAGTAAAAGAGACGCCCGCTTCTTGTAGAAACAATTAGCAGTCTTTCAATTTTTTTCTTTAAAAATAAATGCAATATTATTTCTAGTTGAAAATAATTTACAGCTTAGTTTTTCACCGACTAGAAATAAAAGTTCTGGTCTCCTATATAGAATTCAAATGTCAGTAACATTCAAGACATGAAGTGGCATTACTTTACTTCCTCTTTCATCCTTTCTGTTTTAATAGCTGTACACATTAAAATTAAAAGTGAGGAAGAACATGGAATATCTTTGCTACCTGGCAGAGCTACTGTTTTCTTTGATTTTCAGGAGTAGCTGCAGCCCCCTGAGATGCAATAACCATAACTTTATTTTCATTCAAGGTATGAGCATTCTAAAGCTTTATGGAATTAGTAGCACAAGCTCTAATGGAACTCAAATTGGAGTAACAGTAAACTGTAAAAAAAAATTACTTGAAATAAGTCTTAATTAGAACAGTGAGTTCAGTATATAGGTTATGATCCTTTTTTTTCCTTGAAAAAAAAAAAAGTGAAAAAAAAAATTATCTGAGTGCAACAAGGAGACAAGATTTTTTTGATCTCTTTTCCTGAAAACCAGATTCAGCATCCACTCTGTCAGTCAAGATTTAAATATATTCAGGGCTTCTGTACTGTGGGGACGGCTTTACTGTCTGTGTCATAGTCTATTATGGCATAGCCTGCTGACTGAGTTTTCACAGAATCATAGAATTATAAAGGTTGAAAAAGACCATTACAATTACCTAGTCCAACCATTAACCCAGCACCACCATGCCCATTAAACACGTCCCTCGGGACTTACTGGAAATACTATATATGACACACTTTTCTTGGTGGATGTTTTTGTAGTGGCCACAGCTCATTCACAATGGATCTGATATGTATAAAACCCCGTGTTCCTTCATCATTAGTAAGTGAACAATTTTCTCCTAAAAAACAAGCAAAAATAAGCAAGCTTTATAATTGTATTAGATTCAGCTAGTCAGGCTGCTACCGCTGAAACTGAAGTGGCTGCTAAACTGAAGAGTATCACTTATTGTTCCCTCTTACTCAGCAGGTCATCTACTGAACATGTTATATGTCTAAAACTTCACCCTTGTCAGCTCTTTACTCTGGATCCTGCTGCCCATGTCTGTGTGGCTGCTACCTTGGCTTATGCACATTTTTCCATGTCATTCACAGTAAATGAACCTACAGCTGCAAGCCACTGCTACTCAGAGAAGACACTGCTATCACCACTCAAAACACCACTATCAGAATGCATTGTGATTTCTCTGGTTTCCACATAGCCATCTGGGAGTTTTGGTTTTCACAGTTATGGCAGACATTCTCATTGGAATCATCTGCTCCTGGGTTCTCTGATGTGTTACCATTTAAAGATGTGGAAGCCAGGATGCTCTGTCATGTTGTCCTTGCCAGGAAATCAGCTCCAGGTTCTCTACAGTACTTCACATGAAGCTGCAGCCCTCTTCTGCCAATTCAACATGAGAAACCTTGGCACTCAGCCCTGGACTACTGCAGTTGTTTTACCTTTTCATCTTTCCCTAAGAAATGTCCTGTCCACCTTTCTTACTGCATCCTGGCATTAGTTCTCTGGCCTTACCTGTTAAACTCCCTCTGTTATTTTTTTTTTTTTTTCTTCTAGTTTTCTGTTCCACATTATCCAGACAAGGGCTGTATCTCCTTTTACTTCTTCGCAGTGTTAAACAGATCTTTGTATGAATAGTCTTCCCTTTCACAAAGATTTATTAATCTGTACTTATGTTTTTTTTTTTCTTTTTTTTTTCTGCTCAGTTATTACTGTTCTTTTTTTCAGATTGGAACAGAAGTATGCTCATTGCATATACAGTCACTAGACCAACATATGATTAGCCTTATATCACCCTAGAATACATTTTGCTGAGGTTTATGTAATTTTAAAAGGAATGGCTTACGGTGCTTTTAAACACGAAATAAGAAAGTAGTGATTAAAAATGGACTAGTAAAATAAAATCTTAATCAAAATATTGGCAATTAGGAATTAATATCTCCTTCTTCACATACTCCATGTTTTCAATGATTCACATTTCTAATACTGTCACTCTTTTCTACTAAAAGCTCTGGAAACTATACCAAGGATGTTTGCCACTAGTGGATATAGTCCCTTTTTTTCTGACACTTTTCCATTTCAGATTATATTCTGCAAGAAAGAATTTGAGCTTGTTTATGGATTAATATTTTTTCTAGCATTTTGAATATAACAAAAAGATAGATTCTTGCTATGTCAGTGCCTATGCACAGGACAAGAGAAAAGATAAGTAATGTCAGTTATTTAAGCCTTTTCCACATGAGAAATTTTGAGTAATGCTACTCACTTCCCTTACTGAAATGAGCTTTTCATACTTCATACCAAACATAAGCTCACCCTTTCTGTCCTTCTGTAGGAGAATAATGCTGTGTTTTCTCTTTATGCCAATCTCTGAATTAATAGGACTTACAGACTAATTTCTTCTTCTGCTTTTCCTTCATTGTATTCACTTACAGTACACTTACAATGTTCCTAGACAATGACAAGTGAGAAGACAGAGACATATCTGTGAGACTGGAAAGTATTTTGTGTTATTATCAATGTGTTTATTTAATGTTTAAGTAGTACAATATCTAAAAATAGTGCCCACCTCTAAAAAAAAAAAAAGAATTGGACATTCTTGGCACATCTTATTTCTATGGAAACTAAGTGGACTGTTATCACAGAACACTTTAGAGTGAGTCCATTTTTACTTGTAAGCTCTTCAGTACAGTTAAATCCTGCATATCCATTTTAAGTTTTGAACCTCCCAATATATTTAGTTAGTTATTGCCTAACTAATATTTATTATCAACTAATAATCATAATTAACTAATAGTTACTGCCTTATAAATTAGTTATTGCCTAACTGCAACTAATCAAATATGATCTTATTAGTAATGTAATTTATAAATACATGAAAAATATTTTTAGCATTTATAATTTAAATATTATTTTAATCAGTACCTATGAATGTTTTTGCACAAGGAAACTTGAGAGATATGACGAAAAACATCTATAAAATTGAATGAGGTCAGGATGAATAGTGCTTCCCAAAAGAGAGGATGTTTCCTTAGAACTCTTGGTGTACTCAATCCATGTCAAGTGGTTTTATTAAACTAAATATACATAGCTATTTCAGCCATAAATACTTTTCTTTAATATAAAACAATCATAAAAGATAACATGTTCCAGTAGTGTATTAGCATTTTTTTTGTCGTTTGTTTCTTTGTGTTTTTTGTATTCTGATGGAAAACTTTGTTCAAACTGGAACATTATTTTAAAACTCAGATGAGATATTTTTATTCTTATTTTGGGTAAATCTGGTGTGTGTCATGGTGACAGTGACTAATATTGGTGGTGACATTAAGTATACCAAAGACAAATGAAGAAAAGGCAGCTTCTGTGGAGATCTATTGCCTTCCTGTAGACTACACCAGCAGTACTGTCAGCTCAGTCAATCCACAATAGAAAGCATTAGTTCCTCATATATATATATTTTCTTTTAAAGAAAAATACTCAATAACACAACAAGCCTGCCATATTAATAGCAACATCTCTCATCTTTCAGCAGATTATTTTTTTCCATGATTAGTTTTTATACCGGCTAACATAAGGGAACAGAGGTTCCTATATTGTAGGATAAGTATTAAGCTGAAAACTTCTTAAGAAGCTCAGTTTGAGGCTTAAGACTGTAGCAGAAAAAAGCACAAATGGATTTAGAAAGATGAATTTGTATTTCTTAGGAAAACCACTACTAATCTTTCAGCTATTCTTTAACCCCGTGTCTTAAGATCTCACTAAATATCTTAAAAAATGAAAAAAACTGCTAAACATACTTTACTTCTGTATACAGATAAATCCTACATAATAGCAGCATCCATTATAGCTGCTTAAAAATATTCTTTCCCCAGTGATCTTATAATTATATGAGAAGATATAGTGAGCTGTAAGAGGAGCTTCACTGTTTGCAATCCACTTCTCTATTTGCTGCTTTCTAAATGTGATGGTCAAACATTCCATTTTTAATATTTTAAAATTAATAATCAAACTTTGTGTTAGTATTTAGCATAATATTTTGCTAACTATATAAATGATCTTCTAGATGGTTATTCAAAACAATTTAAATACAAACAGTGTTTTATGTCAGTTAACTCTAAGTGCATTTATAGGATGAGATCAGTCATACACCCATGTAAGAAATGCAGATGTTTTCATTAGGAACTGGCAACTCCAAATGTTGAACAAATGTATACACAGATACAGCTACAACTCTTAAGCACTGAAAGCTGCTAATGGCCAAATCTGGTAGTGAACTGAAAGTCAGGTACAAGATGACTATAGTAAGCAACATGCAGAGAGTTGCATGCCTTGCCTGCCATAAATACATAAAATGGCCATCCCTCTTAGGCCACTGATATTTTTCATGTTTTTTAAATCCTTGCATAGTAGATTTCTAAAAGACATTGTGAAATATAAATTAACTTCACACTCAAAATGGCCCAAATCTTTCTAAGACAAGATTTATAAGAACTTTTACATACACCACATGTATTCTGATGGACAATAATTCTATTTGTTATTACAGTTTCTATTTACTTCTCTGGCTGTGGATATAAGACTGAAGAGACCTCCTTAAGAATACTGTAATTTACCATCTTACATTAATTTCTGAGAAGCCCTCATAATTCAATGCATTAAAACATTGTAATGCAATTAAATACGTAATATTAGCTCATTCAATGGCAAGAAACCATTAAATACAAAGAGCAAGGGTACTCTGCAATTCAAAGGAGTCAGTTGGAAGCAGCTTAACTTCTACCAAAGTTAACTGTTGTCAGTATTGTATCATGCTTCTAAAAAGTCAAACAAAGTCAACTGAAGAAACCACAAGAACACTGAAGTGGTCCTTCAGGTAATGGTGTTATACCTAAAAACAAAACTAAACATCTAAAAGCATTTGATACAAAGGACACTAAACACCATCTGCTCTTGTTTAAACTGTGCACACTATTATTTCTTAACAAAGCTGAAGAGCCAGTTGCATTACTGAAGATCTGCCATTCAATCTCACTGGCAACCTCTGATTTTTATTTTCAGGTCTTCAGAGAAGAAGACTCCACAGTCTCTCTGGGAAGCTTGTTGCAATGCTCTGTTACAATAAAGGAGTTTTTCATGTTCATATGGAACTTCCTGTGTTCCAATTTTTGCTCAGTGTCTCTTGTCCTGTTGCTGGGCACCACTGAAAAGAGTTTGGTGCCATCCTCTTGAAACCATCCTTTAGATATTTATAAAAGATGTTAAGATCCCCTCTCATGCCACACTCTAATTGAAAAATGATAAATTTTTGTCAGACAACTAACATACGAGATCATACTTACTGAAACAGACAAGTGAGATGTTAAACATCTGAAAGTTGTTTAAAAGGTAAAATCCCATTAATACACTGATTTACTCTTCATCACTATATTGTTACTTCTAGATTACTGTTGTACAATTAGATCACTGTTAGATTACTGTACAATTAGATCAATTGTAGAAATACTTATGATAGCAACACAAGAAAACAAACTCATTGTCTTGTTTCTTTCTTCCCCCCTCTTTCCCTCCCAAACCTCAGACTGGAACAGAAAGTTCATACATGTTTAAGTTACTCTGACCAATAAGAGTAAGCTACTCAATTCTTATTTAATGTAGTAGCAAAATAAATGTAATAGCTGCAGATACAAATCTTGCAAAAGAAAATAGTGTATAGTTCAAGGGAAGGGCTGTACAGGTGATATTCCTTTGCTAAAATTAACTGTGCTGAAGAAAACATATTATGAACAATTATTTATATTGTTGAGAATGCAATTCTACTTTTTATGTTATGAAATCACTCAAATTTTTTTCAGTTCAACAGTAACAATTTTGATTTCACGATGTTTGTTCATCCTGCTAAACTTCCAGTGATTATTTTATTTTTCTGACTTAAATAATAAACAAATGTTGTCTGCATTTAACTGCATGTTAATATTATTTACAACAACTATTTTTGAATCAACTAGTAGCTCTGGCTTTCAAAACTTAAATGGAGGAATACTGTATCTAAATTCACCAGTATATCCTCGCATCAAGTTTGCATACGGCTGAGATAAACTTAAAAATGCCAAATATATTACTGCTCTTTCCTCCCAGGAAATAATTGCCAAAATTTATCAGCTGGAATTTATCCATATTTCTCTAAATAATGATTATCATGCTTTTACTTTGTGCTGAACAGAAGAAACAAAGAACAGAATCAAAATTAGTTTCAAAGGGACCTCTTCCACCCTCTGGCCACAGCATAAAGATGTCACGGTTAGTTATGGTTTGTAATGAGGTCACAGGAAAAAGAAGGAATGATAAGACTAGAATGAATGACTGAATAAATGAAGTTCTCTCCCAGCAAAATAGTTCTAATATTAATCCTAAGAAGCAAATACATATACAACATGAATCTGCTTGGTTAAAGCAACAAATAAATAAACAACATTAAAATAACACCTTAATTTACTTGAATGTAGGCACATGTAAACCTCCAAAAAAAAAAAAAAAATTGAAGTTTTAACACTCTCTAGTAGGTTTCTGTGTAGATGATAAGATTTTTTTCCTGACTCTGTGTTGCTTAATTCACAAACTTTCAGTTTCTTTCCTGCAGTACAGTTACACATGCACTTACTGCCCTGCTTTTTTACTTAATTTCTGGTGAAGCTAGACATTCAGAAGCAAATTGCAAACAGCCCGTTACTACTGGATGAAAACGACTCCTTTCAAAACATCAACAGTTTGTGGTGACTGCCCATTTTATTCTCATGGAGTGCTACTCTGAAAACAAGTACAAATTCTACCACTAATAGCTTTTTATAGCTGATTAAAGTAAAGGAGAAACATGCTCTTGATTGAATATCTCCATAATTCTTTGCATTTGGTATCTGGCTTTAAAGATTTAAGTGAATGAGTCTTGAGGAGAAACGACAAGGGAAAGTTTTGTTGTTGTTGTTGTTGTTGTTTTGTTTTGTTTATCTTCTCTATTCCAAGTCTAATTTCTAGGAAAATCAGAATGAGTCTGTGAGGTAAATCATACATGTGTTTTACATTTATATCTGTATATTTGTGTAAATATATGATTTTCATATATTTGAGAAATAGAATCAAAAACAGTTATGCATATAAAATTGTTTTCTAATCATACATGCAACTAAGAGCAGGAATACAGAAACAGTTGGGTTTCTGACCAAGGAAACCACCTGCTTCTTGAAATCTTATCCATAGAAAAGATTCAAGGAAGAGTTTTCACCACAAAATCCATATTGAAAGATATCTCAGATAAATACAATATGTCAAACTGAATAGCAGTAGTTCAGACTATTAGAGCAACTCAAAGTATTGCGGAACTGCGCCTACATATTTGAAAAGTCTGTGGAAATCTTTAATACCGCAGGTACCACATGCACTGAAAACAGTATCCTAAAATGTAATGAACATCAGATGCTCAACAAAGGACTCGAATGCTGTGACTAAGAAGAATTCTTTATCTTGTGAGAATTGAACTCAATTTCTAATCAGAACTTCCTCAACAACATGTTCTCTGGAGTCAAAAATGTCCAAATATCCAGAGAGATAAAACTGCTAACCCTGGAAAAGAGAAACCTCCAGGGAGGCCTAGTAATGGCCTTCCAATACCTAAAGGGGAGTTGTAAGAAATAAGGGCTCAGAGGTCAGACTCTTTAGCAGAATCTGTTGTAATAGGACAAGGGGAAATAGTTCAAACTAAAAGAGGACAGATTCCACATAAGGAAGAAGCTTTATAGAGAAGCTGCCCAGAACGGTGGTGGGTGCTTTGTCCCTAGGCATGTGATTCTGTGATTCTCTATGTCCAGTATTTGTCAATTTGCATAATGTCATATTTTTCTTTTGGGCAGGGTATATTGTTGTTTGAGTGTGATTATATTCTAACACAGCAGCCTGCTGAAACAAAAGACAAATAGTTCATTTATTCAAGACCTTTTCAGGAAATATGCATTTTTGTTCAGTATTTCCTCATTTAGTTTCAAAGGACACAAAGACAACAGAAACTAAAAAGACTAATAAAAAGCCACTTGTGTAAGCAACAACATGTTTTAAAAATACAAAAGAACAAAACTGAAATTATACTTCCTGATATCATGATCTATAAACAGTTGTTTTTACTTTTGTTTTTAAAGATCATTAACATTAGGGTTGCAATGTTGTGCAGAATACATATATAGCACAAATTTATAGAAAAACTTGTCTGTATGCAGAGGCAAAGTGGGCATACAAACAATATCCCTGACCCTAGTATGTGATTTATCTATGCCAGCATTCTGGAAAGTGGGCAGGCAGCGGGTGCTGGTGTGGAAGCAGTTGTTACTCACAGCCTCCCATCTGCCAGGCTGCAGGAGCAAGAGCAAGCACTCAAGCTCCCCACAGCTTCCCTGTGGCTCCTGTGTTCCTGCTCCAGCCCTTCTCAGCTTCACACCCATGGAGCTGCAAAATTTAATTTTGCCTGTGTTGCTGAGAGGCCTTGATTGAGTTCTGCGAATCATCCTGTGTAACTCAAAAAGAAAAGATTTTGAGGCAGAAAAACAACTGGTCATTATAAAAGCTCCTTCTTTTTTTTTCCTCTCAGTTATATTAAATTGTAAGGTTGTAAGTTATTAAAATTATTAAACTGTACGTCTGTATTTTCTACACATACACATATGCATAAACTTACACATAAATATCCCTTCCAAACTTCTATCAGAGAAGTTGTATAAAAGGGATTCATACAAGGGATCCATAACAACTACTGTTTCTGTGATTCTCCCAGCCCTATTTCTACTATTATGCTACTATTTCTATTATTTCATGTTGTACTAATTTTTTTTTTTAGTGTAAAAACTGGAATTTTCTTGCTTTATTATTTATTGCAGACTTCAGGATGATCTCTAATAGATCTCTTTAGTTGGTGTTGAAAAAGAATAGATGATCTAAATCACTTCAGATCTCTTGACCTTCTGACAGTCAATCTTTAAATACAAAAATGTTTCTTAATTCATATTCATAAGCTTCTCACCCTCATTAAAAGTCAGATTATCTCAGCTGCCAGAAAGGAAATATCTGAGTTCTGTTAGATGTTTTGTTTTAAAATTAAATGTCATCCAATACAGCTTCATTATAAGTGATTCAGTTTGCCTAGATAGCGAATGAATGAGTTTGGGATATTTCTAAGATATGTATACATAAACTGGTGTACAGAATGTAGTTACAGGAGTAAAAACAAGATTATACTTTAGACTTCTCTTTTGTCTTCCATGATGTTCTGGAGGGAGTAAAAATTTTTAAATAAATATAAAAGCACTAAAAAATAAAATGGGGATTTACTTGATATAGAAGTAAAAGAGGAGGGAGTAAACAAGCATTTTTTGCTGTTTTCACTCATGAAAAAGTTGAATGTATTGATGTATGCCTAAGTAGGCCAGATGGAGGAAGATCAACTCCTGAAAGAATTTTACCTGTGATGGAGAGCCCAGAAAAAGGCAGAGAGCTACACTAAGAACAGAGGGCCTTACTAAAATCCTACTAGCAGGAGTCTGATGGACAAGTTATCTAGAAGTGAGATTTTAAAAAATTAACAAGAGTAACGAATTTAGATTGAACCCATGCTTCACAGTGGAGGAGCCAGCAAGTGCTTCATCATAGTTCTAAAAAAAGGGAGAATCGTAGAAACAGAATCATAGAACAGCTTGAGTTGGAAAGGACCTCAGTGATCATCAGGTTCCAACACCCCTGCCTCAGGCAAGGTTGCCAGATGCTGAGAAGTACTAAATCAGACTGTCCAGAGCATCTCCAGAGCTGGGGCATCCACCATCTGTCTAGGCAACCTGTTCCAGCACCTCACCCCTCTCAGTAAAAAACTTTCCCCTGACATCCAATCTAAATCTCCCTTCCTTTAGTTTAAAACCATTCCCCTTTGTCCTATCACTACCTACCCGTGTAAAAAGTTGATATCCCTCATATTTATAAATTCCCTTGATGTATTGGAAAGCCTCAATGAGGTATCCCCACAGCCTTCTTTTTTCCAGGCTGAACAAGCCGAGTTCCTTCAGTCTGTCTTCATGGAAGAGGTGCTTGAGTCCTTGGATCATCTTCATATCCCTCCTCTGAACCCTCTCCAAAAGCTCCATATCTTTCCTATGTTGGAGGTCCCAGACTTAGACATAATACTACAGCTGGGGTGTTACAAAGGCTGAATAGATGGGAACAATCATCCCCCTTGTCCTGCTGGCCACCCCTCTTCTGATGGAAGCCAGGATACCATTGGCCTTACAGGCTGCAAGTGCACACTTCTGGCTCATTTTAAGTTTTTCACCTCCCAGGACCACTAAGTCCTTCTCAGCAGGGCTAGTCTCAAGAAGTACTTCTCCAAATTTGTATACATACCTGGAATTACCTCAACCCAAGTGCAAAACATTGCCTTTTACTTTCTTGAGCCTCACTGAGTTTACAAGGATCAAGTCCAATCAAGGTCCCTTGGGATAGCATCCCTTTTTTCTGCCATATCAACTGCACCACTCTGCAAACTTACTGAGGGTGCACTCAATCCCATCATATATGTCACTGATGAAGATGTTAGAAACTCAGAACAGAGTCCTGGATGAAACTGCTCATTACCAACCTCCACCTGTACATAGAGCCATTGACCACAGCATTCTGTCCACAACCTTCTAACCAATTCCTTATCTACTGAAACATGCCCTCTTTCGACAGTAGTTTATGGGCTGGTTTGTCCTGGTTCCGTGATGACTGGGGCATGGGTTTGTGGGTCCCCTGCCTTGGGAAAGAGGAAGGGTAGAAAAGGAAAAAGGAAAAGGGAGATGGTCCTAAGAACAAAACTGAAGCAATGATCTGAGGACAAATAAATGATAAATATAGTACAATATAATTGGAATTAAAGCTAATAAGACAAATAAAATGAGAAAGTGATTGTCCAAGAACCGAAGGCCTTACGCTAAATGCTGAAGGTAATATGGCTAGGGAGTACCTGCTGCTGGGTCAATCTGAAAGAAAAGTGGGTGCAGAATCCAGCATTAAGACTAGTTGAACTTCATCCGATTGACCTCAGCCCAGCAATCTATCCTGTCCAGATCCCTCTGTAGGGCCTTCTCACCCCAAGGCAGATCAGCACTTCCTCCCAACCTGGTGCCTTCTGCAAACTTACTGAGGGTGCTCCCAATCCCCTCATCTAGACCAGCCATGAAGATATTTAACAGGCCTGGCCCCATTACTGTCCCCTGTAAACAACAGTCATGACTGGTCACCAGCTGGATTTACACCACTCTTTGGTCTTGGCTCTCCATCCAGTATTTTACCCAGGGAAGAGTACATTTATCTAAGCCATGGGCTGCCAGATTCTTCAGTAGAATAGTGTTGGAAGACAGACAAAAGCTTTGCAAATGTCTGTGCAGACTAGATCCACAGCCTTTCCCTTATCCACTAGGTAATTCACCTATTCATAGAAGGAGATGAGGTTGGTTGAGCAGGACCTGCCTTTCATAAAACTATGCTGGCTGGGTCTGATCTATTGTCTCACACAGATGTCACATATTTTTTCGCTCTACAACAAAGTTCAGCTCCAGAAAACAACACAAAACAAGCAACCATGGATAAGTCCATGTTACTGCTTTTGTTCTGTGTAGCCCTCCAGTCACTACCAGTTACCATGCCCTGATTTGACACAAATTAAGTTGCACAGATTAATAGTTCATTGGAAAAAAGTAAACAGAATCTTAGAGAGCAGCGCAAGAAGAAAATCTAAATAAGCTCCAATCTGCTATCAGGGCTTAAAGATCCAAATCAAGCAATTAAAACAAAATTTAAGATCTGATCTGATTTTCAAAAGGAATCCTGTTCATACAAGCAGCTGTAAGATTGCCAGGTTTGAAATAAGTTTTCTCACATACATTTAACCAATGGTTTCAGCCTCACATGAACGTACTCTTGTTAGAAACGTGTTTCTATCAAATATTTCTTGTCTTCTACCACAATATTTTTCAAAGTCTAATACAGGATATTATAAATCCAAAAAGTCACCTTTGCAATCAAAGCAATAGACAATTTCAAAGGAGAGGCAGAAGCTATATGTTGTAGAGATTACAACACAAATACTTTCAGTTCAATTTTCAGGTTGCCAATATTTTTCTTTACTGAGTATTTTTTTCCCCTAAAAAGTAAAATAAAATGAATAATATACTGGACACTGTTTATGAAACTTAATTTCTGTAAAGGTGTTCTGCTGTTGAGCTTTACAGTTTCTATTCTGGAAAAAAAAAATATTTCTCGCTGCTTGTGAGTAACTGGAATCATGATAAATCACTTCAGTGTGTTTAATAATAATGAAAGCATCAGAACTTTCACTTAAAATAATAAGTGACATGTCTGAATATTTTTTCTTTTTTAAATTTATTTCATAAACAAACAAAATCTTAATTCTTTCCTTAATGATTTCATTATAGAGTGTTGATATTACTCAATATGTAATTCAATAATGTGTCTCACACTGTACTTAAAAAGATATTTGTCTCTTTAGGTCAGTGTTAATTCCTATGAACTTATACTTTACATGCTTTTAAATTTTCTATTAGACCTAGTTAAATATCACAGAATTATGAGGTCTATCAAAAGAAATATTTCATCTTAATCTGAAATAAATTTTGTTAACATTATTATTTGTAAATAATAAAAGAATGAAACAATGTTTGGATCACAGAATATGATAATATGTTGGTAAACACATGTACTCCAGTGTTTGGATCTGAAAGGTCCACTGCCTGCCTCCCCACATAAACGCAAACTGGTCTTGAGATTCTTCAGCAATTGGAATACTGAAGAATGCATTTTCCAAGTCTAGAACACAATCATAGGTTTTTATTTCCCAATTCAAAGTGTCCATTTGGGAAGCAATATTGGGTACCGCTGCATGAGTGGGCCGTGTGACCTTATTTATTTCTCTGTAATCCACAGTTATTCTCTTTGTACCATCTGACTTCCATATTGGCCATATGGGAGAATTATATAGGCTATGGGCAGGTATTATTATCCCAGCTTTTACTAATTCCTGCACAGTTCTCTGTATTTTCTCTTGCCCTACCAGGACTCTATACTGACTCACATTAGTAAACTGGTGCAGTTCTGGCAGGCAGAGAGTCTTCGCACGACCTCTCAATATCACCTGTACCGCTTGGACACTAGTATACCTTTCTCAGAGTTTGAACTCCCCTGCAATTGTCTGGAGAACCAGATCCAATAAAATGTCTATGCCAAAGATGTACTCTAGCACTGGAGCAATAGATATTTTACACTCCCAGGGTGAGAGATGCCCAACCCTCAGCATAACTAACTCTGGGTAACAGGAAGGGTCTGTCCCCTGAACCCACTGATCATCACTCTATCCCCATTAAGCTTGTCTGAATCCTAGTAAATGATCAGTATTTCCACACTTGTACCCCCTAGAGCTATTACATACTTTGCATTCTTCTAGGACCAGGAAATTCCCAGCTCAACATTGGGCCTCCAGGAGGCCCTAGTTAATGGGGGGGACTGACATCCCCCATTATGCCATGAACTGTGCTCCTGCAAAATGTTTTTCCTCAGTTGGCTTAGTCATAGTAGCCTAGGCAAGCTGTTACAGGGAATTGTGCTTGGGCAGGGAGCCACTGATCAGGGGGCACCCCTACTAGCCTATCCTATACCTTTTTTGTGTCACTATAATTTGGATCTCAAAGGAGTCTGCCTCAAGCAGGGCTTTGAGATTCAATCTTGTGATTTTTTTCCTTTGTATTACCCAAGTCCACTGATTCAGAGGCCTGAGTATTTTCCAATGTGATATTCCAAATTTATTTTAAATGGAAAGTTAAACTTGATGTTTTCCCTGTCAATACACTAAGCTGTTGCTCAAGTTTCTTAATGTGATCATGCAGTAATTGATTCTAATTTTCTAAAGTACTATTTGAAAGTTCTGCATGATTCAGCACCATCAATAGTGGCCATACTAAAGCAGAGACAGCCAGTTGTTGTTGTTCTGATCATCTTTATCCAAACTATAGAAATATTCTATGCCAAACAGGATGAAAAATATTTCCACTATCCCACAAGGGGGTCCCAACTTTTCAGCTTTAGCTGCTAATTTATAATAAGGGAATCCTAGAAATCCTGTGATATGCCCTAGCAAGGTTTTATCTAAAGGGACAATTGTCTCCTTGTTAACCCACTTAAAGATGTTCAAAAGGAAAGCTCTTTATTTTTTTATTAATATTTTTGGTGCTTCTGGCTGGCTTGCCAAATGTAACAGCAGCAGGACAAGCACAGTAAGAAGGTGCTGCAAAAAGAAGGATACCCACCTGCGTCCACGGATCTATGCTCACAGAAAGACTCTACAAAGGAGAAATTTTCAGCAAAAGTTCCTTCCTCAGTAGCAGTCAGCCCTTAAATGAGGTCTAAGAAAGTTGGAGCCAAGCTCCAACCCTTCTGGTTGCACAGGTGAATTACCTTCACTGTGCTTCCAGGGCTGACTGGGTCTTTTCTCCAGACGCTCAATCTGGTTCAGGCCATGACTCAGCAGTTCCCATACAAGTGGTTACTTTGGTAATATAGTTATGTTATGAATTGCTAGGTAGAAAACCATTTGAGAACAAACAAAGAGAATTGGTGACAGAAATGCTACCAGTGGGAGTACTTCAGAAGGTTTCCAACAGCAACATCAGTGCTTTGTCTAGCACACTTTGTTGTGCTGATATTCTTAGCCTCAGTTCATAGCAGAAGTTTAACTTGTTGAAGTTTCTATTGCTTCAGTTGAAGTTGGCTACCACTTTCTGTGCATGGAGCTTTTTAAATTGTGAAGGGCTAAGCTGGTTCACACAATATTCTTTTGTTACAAAATAGCTTATTTGTTCATAGATATGGTCTTTGAATTAAACTTAAAAAATATTTCTTTCTTAGGTTTCATACCTGGTGTTAAAAGGAAAAGTTTTTGATGTGCCATGTTAGTACGCTGTCCTTGACCCAATGTGTACTGCAACCATGCTATGCCATGACCCACAAGTTCAATGAAAATAAAGATTGTTAGAGTTTTCTCTGAGGAATACAGCACCTTAATTTTAAACAAAGTGAAATGTGATCTGAGAACTATTTATTCTTTACTGGTTACATCAGTTCACCTACAAAAAGTTTTTCAAAGTAGGAAAATCAAACAGAACCAGGTGTTTTGGACAGTGGTACTGACAAGGCTGACTTTTTCCAGATGTATCCTTTGTCCAAAGCCTTCAATTTCATATTCTTGGAGATGGAATATATAGCTTAGTTCTCCTTATAAAATTATGTTTAGGCAAATGTGGTTTAACATGGCACACAGCTAAACATCAACCAGCCATTCTTCATTCACCCCAGCCAGCAGGATGAGGGAGAGAAAAATAATAGACAAAAAAAAAAAGTAATGATAAATGTATGTGTATACGTAGATATGTACAACCACAATGTTACACAACAAATATTTACCACCTGCCAACTGAAGGCTAACTAAAAATACAACTCCGAGATGACTGACACTCCACTACCAAAACAATAACTCACTTCCTGCCAACCAATGCCCAGTCAATCTCTGAGCAGCGGTCACCCCCCTCCCCTCCCCACCAATTCCCTATATACCTTCCATATGATGCCATGTGGTATAGAAGTAGCCCCAGCCAGACCAGCTGTTCTCTCTCTGCCCCACCCCTGCACCCTGCCTGCAGTATCTGAAGGTACAGACTCAACTGTGTGAATGATCCAATCCTTTACTGCAGGTTCTAACATCTTTACATACATCTACAAACTCCCTCCTGCAACTTTCCATCTCCCTGCATGTCAACGGAACACTTAACAAGTCTTCTTCTCTCTAGACAATAATTCTTAATGCTATTGCTCATCCAATCACAGCTGCAAGTTGCTCCTATTCACGCACTTCTTCTTCAGTCAGGGTCGTCATCACGCAAAGATCACTTGGACACTTGACTTCTGCTCTTGTCTCCTAGAGACAGCCTTTGTCCTCAGTGCTCCCTTCCACACCTTCTCAAACATATTTTCCAGCCTCTATTCTGAACATTCCCTTGAATCCACACACCTGTCATTGTGCCCTAATGGCAGAGGCTCTTCCCAGCCCTGGGCACACTCATCACTCCACAACAACCAAAATAGTGAGCTATTAACATTGTCTCAGCTGAAACCAGGACAGCAAGAAAAAATGCTAGTTCCTTCCTTGGAGGGTATTGAATGTTTGAGTTCATCCTGTCTGCTGCTCACTGGCAGCAGTAATTTATATCTTCATTCTCTATCTAGTAGCTCATTTTTTCAATAAATATGAGACTTTTCTGAAATATCTGTGAAAATGACTGATATACTTAAGTGCATATAGTGTTATGAAGAATACATTATTGACAAGAAGACAAATGGACAGCACAGTCATATGGATACAGTCTGTAAAATGTGTAGTAGTATCACAAAGTACTTTCTTATCCTCGGCCTCTGGAGCACTTATAACACTTCCAATGGAAGTAAATGAACCCATATAAATATTTAGTATGCTTGTTTGTATAAATATCATATATACATAACTCTACACACTTCAAAAGAATAGCATAAAATATTTTGTGATCTTTTTTTTTTGTTTTCTCTATGTCCTCATGTTCAAACTTAAAGAGAAATACTATGGAATTTTTAAAATTGAATTTTCCTTAACAGTTTCCCTACACCCTATAAAAAAGATTCATTTTAAAAGACAGAGTAATTCACAGGATGTGCCAAGCAGATGGTTCACATTAGTACCATTAAAAAACTGTAAATTTTTGTTATTGTGTGCTATTTTCCTCATAATAAAAGATACAAATTAATTAACCTTTAGCATTATGAACTACAACACTAGGCAAAGGTACACTGAAATGTGTTTGTTTGCCTGCCATATTAATTGAATCATTTTCAGTCTTTACTTTTTCCACTATTGGTAAAAAATAAATTCAGACATCTTGGCAAAGATATAAGCACATGATGTATGTAATTTAAAGAGGGATGAGCTCTGCATTTTAACAGTGAAGGAGATCACCAGGCTAGCTGTGACTGTAAATAGGCAGAGAATTGTAACTTAAGCAAGAATGTGATTTAATCCACATTATCCTGAACCCAGCTTGAACAAAAATGTGAGTTGAGGAACTTGCTTATGTGGCCAAAGCATACGGCAAACAGGGGAATTACAGGGGGAGTGTACATAAATGATAATACATATATTTCCAATGTCTGTTTACACCCTGTCAGTGTATGAATGAGTGGCTGCTGGCAGAAGGTATTGCCTGATATTGGTAAGAGCTGGTTGGAGTAAATATATAGACATACCTAATAAAGTTATAATTTTAAGCTCATCTTCTTCAAGTCATGCTATTACTCCAATCACCTCATCCCGGGAAACTCAGGATTGACACACTGGGGAGTTTCTACATTCTGTCATATAACAAATCTGTTACAAATATGTTAGTATTGGCAACATTGACTGGTACCTATTACCACTAGGTCAATTTCTTCTCACCTGGGAGTCATAGGGCAATCGTAGGTTTTGGAGCATTCCTATATTATCTCATCAATCCCCGTGAATTTTACCTTATGCCAACTGGGTTTCATTTTTAGGAATTCAGTATTTTTCTTAGTCATTATTGATGTTTGAACACTCTTATCCATGAAGAAATATGTAAAAATTCTCCTTGGTCCTACTGGAATGGGAATGGCCATTTGGGACATTTATTAAAGAGACACTGTAAAACTAGCACCTGTTGGGCAGGGTGGTTCACTGCTCTTCCCAGAGATGCAAACTGTTGTCACAATATCTGCTAAGCCAATTATATCCCACTGTAGAGGAAAGGGCACCAGTCTAGCAGGAATCAATTTATTTCCTGACAGCTGATTTCTCACTGTTGAATTGATTCTTGAGTTTAAAGATCGTAACAGAAATTGGAGGTTGGAAGTGGATGTGCCACATAGTAACTGTCAGGGCAATACCACCAGTAAGGCCAAATATCGTTACATTTGAACTCTGGCTTAGGCTTAATTGTGTGAGCCTGGAAGCCCGTCAGAGGATTCTGGTAGTCTCTCAGAGGTTTATCCTACTCAGTTCAGTATACATGGTCCTGGACAATAGCTACAAATGTATTTAGGCTATCTGGAAGGCCACACGGATAAGGGGAGTTAACCTTGACCGATCAAGAGAGGCTAACAGCAACGATCTCCTTGACACATGCTTCTCATATAAAGTGACTGAATGCTGCATTTTTCTCAAATGCAGTAGATCAGGGGAACCTTGTGGTTTGTTATTAAAGGATCTCTCCTCTATGTGAGCCTATGCTGCTGGCCCACCAGGCAGCCCATGGAGTGAGTAATTATGATAACTTAGTGTGGTAGCTAAAAACACTCCAGGGTCGCAACAGCCTCCTGCAGAGGCTTCTTGCAGAGTAGGATTTGCCCCACCCTTGTAAGGGATATTTGTTACACATATCCTGCCTTAGACTCATCCAGATGTCTATAGTACTTTTACTTCACCTGTACTAATTCAGCAGTAGATCACAGGATGTTTTGTACAGTATTACAATGTCATCTATCTTGTTCATGATTTTGATTATGATCAACAGTTGCACAGTTCCAGGTTTTGGAGCAAGACGATAATCAGAGTTTTTTGCTGGTTCATCACTGTCATCACCTTATCAGATGTCTCCATCTCATGTCTTGTCATCTGTACAATGTATTAACTTGCAGACTTTTTTAGTCAAGGCAGAGGACAACATCTAGTTTAGTAAAAAAAATAAATTTTCCTGCCATTTCTTGCCTCAGCTGAGGCCAGCTGCATTTTTTTAATTCCCTGTACTCTGTTTTCCAGTTTGGGATTTCAACTATAAGTTTATCTACCCTTGTCCCCAGTTTCTCTTGGTTCTCCTTTTCAAAGGTCAGTGATGTTTTCAGGACTTCATTTTGTGACTTCAGTGCAGCGTATTCTGGAATTCTTTCAGGGGGAGGAGATCATAATTTTCCTTTGATTAAGAGTAAGACAAATAAGCATCCAGTACCACACAAAAATAAATCCTTTGCCTTTAGCTACTTTAAATTCTGCTCTACCATTTTGTTCTCACCTTTCCAAAATGTTTGGACTCACTCTATTTCTGCTTGGGATGTTTAAATTTTGGCAGCAATTTATCCATGACGATCCTGCCAACTACACCTTTTTTTTTTACTGTCATATTTAAAATCTGAGCACACTGGAGAAGCCCTCCCACTGAGTGACAAGCTCAGAAAGGACACTCCTGCTTACTAAACTCTTTCTCGGGGGTTAGTATCTAAAGGATTGCATGCAGCCACTTATCAGAATTTCTGTTTGCCTTCTTGAGTGACCCAGGACTTTCCCTGAAAGAGGTTCATATAGTTGAAAATAGTTTACTGAAGTCACAAGGAAGAAATTTAGAACTGCCCCAATAACGGCACAAGCTGTGTTAGGGATATTATCTCAAGCCTATCCAGTAATTTATTCTGTGAGCTCCACCTTCCCCCACCCTTGCAATTAACAATACAACAAGCCTTGCTGGAATGCCTTTTTCAGCATGAGGGCTCTGACAGGCAAAGGGTGACTCTAATAAGTGATTACACACAATCCTTTAGACATAAACCATTAAGACTTGGACTTATGACTTGCAGAATCGAACTCTATAACCCAGGTTTAGGTTACAAATCAGGTATGTTTATTGGGCACTGTACACACACGCCAGATGCAAGGGGGATAGACCCACCTAGCCTGAACAAAGCAGAGGGTGAAGTGTTACATATTTAAGAGCACAAAGTATACATATTCATTGCATTTCAGAATGGGATGGACTAGTACGATCAGATTCAAGAGATCATTTCCATAGGTACCACCACAAATTCCTTTAGCTTAAGTATGTGCAGAGTCTACAGGTGGCTATGGGCCAGGGTCTTGAAGGTAAAGGCTGTATGTCTTCCTCGCTGTGTACTTTTCACTCCACTGCAGTTTGAGGAAGTCATCCAGTTCCATGTGGTTCTCAGCTAGCCATGTTTTTACAGCTTATTGCCTTTGCTTAACCACCATTCGGACATCATATTGATTTTACTCAACTTCCGTTAGTCTTGTTCTCCTTATCCCAGGTGGTACCTTCATCAATCTTGCCTTCATTAATCTCTCTTCTCATACCCTGAACATTCCTTAAGTCTCTTAACCCACTCTTACCCCAAATCACTAAGACTGAGCCTAGCTGCACCCATACTTCTCTCTCTGAAAAGGAGTTAATGTAAGCAAGGAGGTCCTTTCTGAGCCTTGCGACCCAATGGGAGGACTTTTCCAGTGAGCTGCATATGAGATTCACATCCTTAACATGACAAGTACTAGAATGAATAATTATTGCATGGGAGCTAACGACAAAGAGATGTGCCAGCAGGCAGAAACTTGGGGACTGATATACTTACTATTAAATATGTCACTTTGGAGACTTCAGTTTCATGTATCTGAAACAACAGATAAACAGCAATTAGTTCCATAGAATAAACAAATAAACAAAACAATTCCAGATACATACACAATATGATTATGTTAATAAAAAATAGTTCATTAAAAAAAATGGATAATGTTCTGAGGGGTTTAAAAATCCCTAAAAAATTACTGTTATGTGGCCACTGTTGGTGGTGTCCAGCATGAGATTTTTTTCCTTTTCAAGTGTTAAGAAATAAAAGCTTGTAACTTTTCTGTTCACTGACATTTATATTTGCTAAGAACCCTGTGGCTGATGAGGAAAAATGTTGAAATTTTTAAATAGAAAAAAAAGCTAATTAATAATGCAGGTATTGTCATGGTTTTATGACATAAAATCATTGTATTATTTATTTGCCATTATTATACAATGTAGTCAATTCCACTATTTTTTTTATCTAGTCTAAGTATAAACATATACTCCTATGTGTTTGCAGAGATGTGTCGAGGAGATGGTGGTATAGATTTCAATGTGGGGATTTTAAGTAAGCATTTATCTAATCATCACATTATCAAGCTATTGGAGTCCTTTCCTCTTGAGAGACAAGTAAGAAGTATAAGCCTTTGGACTGTGTCAGGCTACAGCATAAGTGAATTGATTTTCTGATGTTTACTGTTATAGTTACAACAGTGCTTCTCAGTAAACCTGAGCACAATCAGACTTCGCAGCGGAGTATACTAAACATATGAGAACACCATTTGATTCTGAAAAAAAAGTATATATCTGATTTGTTCATCTTAAAATACTGTAATTGGTCAAAAACCTATTGAGAGTACTGTGAAATCAATATGTCATTTTTCAAAACTCAAGAAAAAATGTATTTTACATTGGGCAAAAGGCATGAAGGGGTTCATCTCATTGTCATAAACTGACTGAGGCTGATCAAAGTATAAATGATCTTGAGAAGGGGGGGGAGGTGGGTGGCACAAAAGTATAGCTCATAATCTGTAACCACCTATGGTACCATCTGAAATTGAGATCTAAACCAAGATTTTCAAAAATGTAGAAATATGTAAGAATGAAGTTGACTTTTGTGGAAAATTCAACAGACTTAGATCCTTAAGTACTTCACTCTCTGTAATCTTCAATTTTAAAGATTCATACTTTAATAAGACAAAATTGAAGTAATGAGCAGAGTTTAGGACCAATATCTATGGCCAGTCTGAATTCATCTTTAAAGCTCAGTTAAAATATGTACTGATTTTTTTTTTTTTTAGTTTGACAAAAAAATCCAGAGAATATTTTGCTAATAGAGTACTCCACCTCTTTTGTCATTCCAACAATGCTATGATGATTAATAAGTATATCTCAATCCACTGTTTGCACATTTCAATGATATTTTAATAGCCTATTTTTTCACTGGTCATAACAGAAAGCAAATTTAAATTATTTCAGTTGCATGTAAGGCTTTCATTTAAAGAAGGGTTCAGTGAAGTTACATTTTTTTGCCAAATTTCTCGTATTGGCATATTATCCCTTCATTTTTAAATCAATCTGATGAAGCAACGGTAGTTGCAAAAGCAACATCTTAATGTGTCATAATGGTAAATGAAGATGTTACTTTATGACTATCCCATACTTCTTCATTTCCTCAAACTCCCGAAATTATGTTAACTTGGACAATTTATTACCTCTGAAAGCATCATTATGCAAATATGTTGGATATCTGTTATAAAGACTCTTCCTATAGAATGTGATTGAGACATGATTATATGTATATATTTAATACTGTTTATATACTGACAGAAGGGGAGAACTCATCTGGTTAGATTTTTTTTTTTTTTTACTGCAAAAATGGTCTAATATTAAGAAATCAGTGGTACAGATATAATTATTACATTGTAGACATTTAACAACGATTGTATTCTAGGATAAAAGTTCAATTTCTGGTTTTCAGAAGTTATTTTCTAATCCAGGAGTCTCGGTAGATAAGAGAAATAAAAGGAAATATGTAGACAGTAGACAAGACACACAGACACTGGATTAGACTAGCATGAGCTTTTGTTAAAGCCTATTGTAAACATTTGCATTGTGATGCAGCAAACTAGAAGAGTGAATAGATAGCTTGCACAAGCATGCCTATGGATGACTGTTACAGCTCAGTTCCAGAAAACTAGGATCATCTGAAAGGGCAAGATTACATGTTTGCTTGTGAACTGCTGTCTTCTTTCTGCAGATAAATATTCAAATTGATGGGAAACTGAATTAAATGGGTGAAATTTTGCTACCACAAGTTGAAGTCAAGCATGTGGTAGCTCAGTGAAACTACATAATTCCAAATGATGTTCTACTTTGTGCCTGGAATCTTACCTCTCAGAACTGATTTTAAAGGTACAGCAAATTATGTTACATTAATTCAATCAGATGTCAAGAAGCAGTGAACAAGCTTGAATGAAGTGGACATTGTGTTTGTTATTGTGTATCGTACACTGGCCGACACAGGCACACACATATACATGTTGGTCCAAAAATATTAGGAACTGAGACATGTTCAAGCAAAAAAGAACACTCCTGGATTGTCTCTAGCTACATTTCTTGGCATCTATATACATTCAAACACCCAATGAGAGGAATACAGGCTGTTTTGTCATGCCATCATTTTAACATATTAATTGCAAATAGCAAAAGGAAAATAATTTATGCAATTTTACTGCTGATATTCATCTATTTTTATTTTTAATACTGTTATTTGGTTTATGAATTGTTAGAGAATCTGTATCTTTGACAACTTAGTAGTGCAGGATAATGTCAAGGGTACTTCAGCTTCAAGTCCTGATCTCTCACTTAGACTTGAATTTTTTCCAGATCTCACTATTGCAGGCTTGAGAACCTGTTCATTATTTGAGCTAGGAGATGGCTTCCATTAAAATGTTATCATTCTCTATCGGGATGCTCCAACAATGTAATTAATATTTTAATGAATATTTCCCCAGTACATTGTCACATTCTGTGATATTCAGTAAACACTAAACTCTACTAGAATCTTTCCACATTTGAGACTTACTATACAGTAAATGATCAGCTCACTCGAGCACATAAGTTTAGACACTCTTGAAGCTCAAGAGTACTTCTGTAGTTAATTGACATAATCTCTACAGGGAGGATACTTTCAAAAAGTAGTAGTAGATTACACACAGTTACATCTGGAAACTAAATAAAAAATAGTGTTATATATTAAAAGAAAAACATATCTAGCAGGCATTTTTTAAAGGTTATTGGGAGGCATAGTTCAGACATCCTAATAAATAGACATTCTATTCAGAAAATTAATCTGCCTTTTGGAAATGGAGCAGTTTAATTCACGAAACAGTATTCACAAAGGACAAACATGGATATAATACTGTTCTGATTTTTTTGACCTTTAAAAGCAAGAGACACATTCATTTTTATAGAGCACAATAATTCTAAGCCATATTCAGCTAGAATCGTTCCACTGGCTCCAGTACAAACATCTGCATTAACGCCAGTGTGAGTTTCCAAGTCAGTGTTAAATCTTGTGTTAAGATTTCTTTCTTACTTAATCCTGGATTAATTACCAAGCTTGTCAATTTTACCAGACAGCATTCCATTTTCCATAATTAGCACTGCAATTATGTTACTGTGACCTAAGGCTGTATTTTCTACATTACTGACATTTTATTATCGAGTGTTTATCTACACTGAAAATCCATGGCGTATTTCCTCAGATGTTCACACTGACTCCCATAGACCATCTACGTGTGTATATACATGCTCTAAACACAGAAACAGTGCTTCAGCAAATCAGCTTCCAGTGAGCCAAGTTTCATTCTCACTAGCAAGCGTAAACCTCAAATAATCTCAAGAGTACTGGGAATGGGTTGTTTCTTCCCCAGTCTCTTGTCTTTGTACTATGAGCCTAGCATTTTTAATCTTCAAATCAGTTCAGAAAGCATATGTAACTGACTTCTCGTTAGGCATTAAGGAAGAAGTAAGAGTCTTCAGTGTCTTCAGAAGCAAATACTAGTATCAGTTCCCAAACGCTGAATGTTAAGGGTTGTAAGAGAATAGTATTTTATACCATTGCCTCAAAGTTTGCTGATGAACTTGTCCGAACATGTCCAAGCAAGTCCTGGGCAAGAGTTGTGAAATCCTTTGGGACAAGCAGATGTGCATGTCCCGGGGCAAAGAAAGAGAGAAGCTGCAGATTAATGGCCGCTGAACACTCTTTTGTTTGGTACTCATCTCCGTGGGGAGACAGCCATCTCAGGAGACGCTTGCCTGGCACACTAGCACGGGATTTGTCACGTAGACCGGAGGAATCTGGAAGATAAACAGAGGGGTCCTGCAGCCACGAAGTTCGGTTTTCTCTTTGAAGAGACTTCCCGAGCTGATCGCTGCTGCTGCCTGGAGAGGCCTTCTCTTAGGAGAGACCTCACGAGCTGATCACTGCTCGCTGCTGCCCCTCTCGGGGTTGCCTCCCTCACTGCTTCTCCGGTGCTGACCCCTCCCTATTTCTCCGGTGCGGACCCGGTGCGGACCCCTCGCTGCTTCTCCGGCCGACTGCTTGCTGCTCAGTGCTGCCCGTCGCTGCTGCTGCTCTCCCCGCTTCTGCCATTTCCTGCTCTTCGGCCTCGGGCCGCCGGAGCCGCTTGCAACCGGACCGCCCCTAGGACCGTGACTGGTGACTATCCCTGCTTGTACAAACCCTTGCTTCTTTCCTTTCTTTCCTATCGCTCGCCTTCCCTTCCCCATCACCCTTAACAGTGTCCGCCTTCCCCATGTCCCTGGTCAGTATTGGTAATAAACTGGTCGGACCAACATTTGAACCGTTGTTTCTTAATCTCACGCTGGGTATGCACATAATCTTCAAGAACCTCGTCTCCCTCCTTTATATCGGAGCGTGACAAGGGTGTATAGGTGAATGTTAGCATTTCTGTATCACAAGCAGAAGTCCTCACAGTTCACTTACACACAGAGACAGAAATACATTTATGTTATCATTTTATTTACTTCACTCTTGTTGGGAACTTTCCTAATGCTGATTTTTCAAATCAATTAAAATTAACAGGTACGGAAAAACTTTCCGGCTGCTCTTTTTTTTTTTTATTTTTTTAGAGTACTGAATAAGAAAACCTGCAGGAAAAAGTCAGTTGGATATGTCAAAGATCAGAACCTTGGGTAAAAATCATCTGATTGCCAGGCTGGCTACTCGTTACAGATAACTCATGCAAAAATTAAAAACAATTCAGGATTCATTTTAAACTGCTTTCAAATCATTTCCACATCTATTGTTTTTTTTTTCTTTTGTTTATAATAATAATAAAATAAAACAATTACTGTTATTATTATTTGTCTGTTTGTTTTGCTTTGCTTTGCAGAGGAAAGTCTCTCCATAACTTATAAGCTTTGTTCATTATGCATACTTGTTTGTCCTATTGGAGTAAGAGAATCTCTCTACACTTCAGGTTGTGGGAGAATAATAGGAAGAGGAAGATGTCATTAAAAGTTATGTAGTAATGTAATATACATTAGAGGTAATGTAATTCATTTATTACTGTAACTAGACTGATAAATTTTCCCTCTTCATTGCACGGGAGTTGGACTAGACAACCTTTAAAGTTCTCCACCAACTGTAAGAATTCTATGATCGTATGATTCTATTCTAAGTGGATTCTAATACATTCAGCTGACTGAAGTAGTAATCAGAGTTAGGAATTTAATTTTATCATTTAAGATATTTTATCTTGCACATCTTTTGATTCTCTTCCAGTATGAAAGCATGCTTTATAATTTCTCCTCATTAAAAATAAAACAAATCTAAGCTAAAACAAATAACAGACAATCAATAACATCTATCAAGAAACTCCGCACATGCTACAGTTATTTTAATTACATTAACTTGTACAAAATTTAGGATTGATTTCTGACTATATAGTGCTAGTTTTATGTTGTTTATGGCTATTCAAAACTGCATGTTTTTCTTGTCTATATAATTTTCTTGATTAATATATGTTAGTCACTGATTTATATTGCTTGTACTCAGAGAAGATAAACATATGTCGGTATATTTCATTCTGCATCATGTGAAAATAAAGGTTACAGCCAGACACCTTTTCAATTGTAGGGTCTATTAATGTGTTGTCTTGGCATGCTTGCTCTATTCAGTATATAAAATCACATTGTGACTGAACAAAGTTTAAAAATTCTGTGCCACTATTTAAGAGATAAAGATCCTCATTTATCAAGGTCAAAGCATCTACTGTATGAGAGTCACACCTTTGTTGCCAAGCTAAAGTATTTCAAAATTAGTTTATCTTATTTAACTGATAATTGCCTTAAAGTTTTCTAAAGGGAAGATGGTTTTATGAATATGCATTAATTGTCATGAAGAACTGAAATTGGAGCAGTGTATAGGCACCAGTAAAATATTCTGGAGCATATTGTACTTGAATAGGCAATTGTCTATGATGAAAACTAATCTGAAAAATTAATTTGGCAAGGTTCAGATGGGAAATTCCCATACTTAAGGAATCAAAACTGAATGCAAAGTGTGCATCAGGAAGAGTTTATCACTAATCTTGAAAATGCATGAGAAGCCTTGAAAACAGCAGGGTGAGGAAAATTGGCATAGTAGGCCTCTGAAGGGTATCCTGAATGTCAGCTTTGATCAATGTTGACAAATTTCTTCAATTCCGCCCTTTTTTAATATGACTCAAATGTATTGAAAAGGCCTTGGGGGAATATATTTTATGGAAACAGAAGTAGAATGGCAATACAAACTGTGAACATTTATAACCTAGCAGTGCTTAAAAATTAACTATCTTACAGATATACTGTGAGCAGAAAATGTCAGTTTTCACACTGTTATCAAATTATTTCAAATTTTTTGTCATGGTTTTATGATTTTTGGCATTGGTATTCCACATCATAACATCATGTAGTGCATTAAGAGTTAAAGAGTTAATACTCCATCTCCATGGATCATTGATAATTCCGGGTATACCTGTCTCAGAAGAGAAGAAGAACTACGTTCCCCAGAGGACTGTGCGATGTTTTGCCTTTTTACATTATTTCTGCTCAGAAGGAAAAGATAAAAACTCTCTGTGGTCACAGGACACTCTTTTTTCCTTCGGGATCGACTCAGCAGTGGGTGCTCGCTGCCGTATCGCCTTCAGCGTTAGCATAAGGCCTTCGGTTTATCGGACACTCTCTCTTGCTCATTTTATTTGATTCATTAGCTTCAGTTCCAATTATATTGTATTATATTGTGTTATTTTGCTTTCTGATATCTTATTTAGTAAATTAGCTTTCCTCCTCAGATCATTGCCGCTGTTTTGTTTCTAGGCCCATCTCCCTTTTCCCTTTCCCCCTTTCCCTTTCCTGGGGCGTAGGTCTGTGGGTCCGCCGCATCAGTCGTCACGGAATCAGGCCGAACCAGCCCAGTAAACCGTTGACACTTTTAAAGTTGCACCCAAATCTCAGCTGTGAAGCATATGGAAAAAAAACGAAAAACTAAAAAGTTAGTTGACATGATATCCATACTGATCACTTCAAATGATGTTTTATCAGAAATGAAGAAAATGAACCTTAAAATGCTGATCTGCAAAATGAGAATCCGCAGAGACAATTACTGTTTTTTTTCCTTTAACTATTTTTATTTATTTATTTATTTTTCAGTCATTATTTTTAAACTGGTAAGAATTGCTTTTCTCTCAGAATTAGAAGAAAACAATTAGTTCCCTAAAGAAAGCAATAGGTCGATTAGTAAATCATAGAATCAAAGAATCATTTCAGTTGGAAGGAATTTTTAAGGGTAGCCCAGCGCAACTCTCCTGCAGTGAAATGAGATGTCTACCTGCGTAAGTCAGGTTGTTCAGGGCCTGGGCCAGACTGACCATGAAAGTCTCCAGGGTCAGAGCATTTACTAGATCTTTGGGCAGTCTGTTCCAGTGCTTTACTACTCTTATCATAAAAAATTCTTTTTCATTATACGCAGTCTAAATCTCCCCTCTTTTATTTGGAAAACATTTCCCCTTGTCCTGTCACAGCAGACCCTGTTAAAGAGTCTTTCCTCTTCCTTCTTGAAGCTCCCTTAGATATTGAAAGGTTGCTATCTCTTCTGTTTGTACAGCCCCTGCTATCTCAGCCTGTCCTTGTATAGTGGGTGTTCCATCCCTTGGGTCTTTTAATTCTGTGATTTTTGTGGCCCTCCTCTGACACGTTCAAACAGCTCTGTGTCTCTCCTGTACTGAGGACTCTTCATCTGGATGGAGTACTTCAAGTGAGGTTTCACCAATGCAGAGTAGAGGGGCAGGATCACGCTTCTGATGCAGCCTAGGTTAGCTTTCTGGGCTGTAAGGTCACACTGCTGTCTCATGTCCAGCCTGCCATCTTCCAGTACCCCCAACCCTTTTTCAGCAGGGCTATTCTCTATCCTTTCTTCCCAGCTTGTACTGATAGCGTGGGTTGCAACTATCCAGATGCAGTGCCTTGCCCTTGGCTCTGTTTACCTCACAAACTCTGACTGGTCTCAAAGCCTGAGTCTGTCTAAGTCTCCCTAGATGGCATCCCATCAGCCACCAAAGCCCAAAGGCCTCTTGTACATTTGCAGAAAGACATCAGTATGGACAGCTGGTTATAATTTGCTCCTTGGTTCTCATGAACTGCACAACTCCTGTGAGACTCACTTGATAAGCTTTGCATTAATGTTTTTATTTATGCTTCTTCAACCAAAATTTCAGAAGTGCTGCATAACCCAGCAAACCTGTAAAAACAACCCAGTACCTTGCAATATCACAAACTGGCTTGCTGATCCTTTTCCTTTTCTCTATCTTGGTAAACAGTTTTATCTCAACCCACAAGTTCTACTTTGTTATTTTTTCTGATTCTCTCCCCCATCCCACTGGAGTGGGGATTCATGAGTGTGGTGTTGAGCCACCTGCCAGATTAAATCACAACAACTACTTGCATTGTAGTTAATTACTATAATAGGAATTACGTACAAGTATAAGACTGAATTAAAAGGAAAAATCAATCCACAACCGGTAGAGTTTATAAAATCTGCAGTATAGTGGAATGGCAAGTCTATGCCTAAAAGGTATAGGAGGTAAAGGAGGAATTAATTACAAAACTAAAAATATAATAATAATAAAACAACTAATGAAAATAGTTACCTTGATCACCAAGTAAAGTCTGTAACATAACCTGAAGAAGATATAATTTATTGCAGGCCTGGACCCTGTTCTCACTTTAAGCAATTATGTTTTTCTAACAATCTTCAATCATAGCTGCAGTTCAGTGTTACTGTGATCTCAGCCATTTTTTTGCTAAATTTTCAACTAAAGTTATTCTGATGCTCCTGCCCAAGAGGATGATGATACTCTAGGGTCTCCTTGTGACCCTTTCTGGTAACCTTTCAACCTTACCATGAAGTTTTGAAATCCTGCATCAAAGGATACAAAATTTCATATAATCCTCAATTAAAAGCAGACTATATATTGACATAATTGCAGTATCGACAAGAAAAGATGAAAAAGAAAGATATCAAGCACCAGTTCTCCCCTAGTTTTGTTTTCTAGAAGGACTGTATATATGGAATCCAGAGCTTTATTTTTACATGTCATGGGCTTACATGTAATTACAATAGTCTGAATGTCAAATATATTTATAAAGGAGGTAATATGGCCTTTGGTGTAATTTGTTTCATTCTGAACACTGAAACGTTGATGTCTATGTATGTATAAAATAAAGTAGGGTTTGTCAAAGCAAAATAAGATAAAACAAAATAAAATAAATCACAACAACAACAAAAAAAAACCAGAAATGTCCATATAAACTCCCTATGAATCTATAAGACTTAGGAGATAATAAGATCCTGGACATACAGATTTCCACATTCTGTTCATGTTTTAAAATACAGGTTGTACATATTCATGAATTATTTCTTATGATCAACTGACTAAAAGAAAATAGAAATTTGGAAGATAAGATGGTTTGTATGGGACTTTTAATAGAAACAGGTTTTTAAAATTCTGCTGCAGAAGCCTAGTAGTAGTGGCTGCTGAACTATGACAGCTTTTCAGAAAACCTAAGGTTTTGACCTTTACACACAAAAGTTAGCCCAGTTAGAATTAATGTTGTATCTTCATCCTAGTTTAACTCTATTGTGCCCATATAATTCAGGAACTATGAAAAGTGGCTGGTGTCAATATACGCCTCCTATTCTGCAGTGCTTGGAAATATTTTATGTGCGCCTGTGAATAAAGGACAGAATCAAAGGTTTAAGCAAATTTCTTTCCCCATTTCTGATTTTACCCAGATGGAGCTCTAATAAAATCCTTCATCTGGAAACCAAAACTACAAATAATATTTTCAGGGGGGAAAGAAAAAGCAAAAACAACAATAAAATTTCATTGGATGCGAAGGAAAAACTGTAATTGATTTCAGAATCAGTTTGGACATGTTAAGGAAACAAAGGATTTCTTTCTACTTGCTGCCTTGTCTACTTCTTTATTAGGATTATAATGAGCTACAGTTTTAGTGGATCTCCCTTTTTTTTATCCTTACCATTGCCACAACAGGCCATTCTCTTTTAAACTGTTAGCTACATGAAACTATAAGTTTTTCAAAACAAATAGTTCTATACCTAAGCAATTGTTAGAGAGTAAGTGTTTGTACTTATCTAAAAGAAAATGTCAGCATGTCATTTACTAGGGGGAAGATGTTATAATAGTTCATTCATCTGTGGAAGAACATAATGCAGGCAAATGTCAAGATAATCTGTATTCCTCCCCAGGAAAAGCATCTAGTACTTCAGTCAGGCATCAGACTTGCTAGGGAAGAGAAGTGATATACTTCAGCACCTGACTGCAAAGAGAATATGCGCCAGAGAAAACCGTGAAGAGGACTGATCTTTGATGATCTTAAAGGAGAAAAAGACAAATGATATTTCATTCTTCCCACTGCCAATGAATATGCAGAATCAAATTTTACCGAAATAAAAAAAAAAAACAACCAAATTCAAAACCAAATCTCTTCTACAAGCAAGCTGACAATTAAAACAAAACAAAACAAACAAAACAAAAAAATACATCAAACAAGAACAGTTGAAATAACAATGCACACATGCGCACTCAAAAAATACACAAAAATACATTAGGTTGAACCAGGTCAGGGAAAAAAAGAAGGAAAGATTTAGTTTATATTCCTCATCTGTTTTATTTCTCTTATCCTGACATCACTTTAGTTTAATGATTATAAACTTTTTCTGTTGGAATAATATGCTTCCTCAAGGCCATGGCTGCTATTAGAGTGTGTTGTTCTCTACTGAATTAATTTCAAAAGTAATCACAGTACAATATACATCTTTCTTTATTTAAAAACCGTGAAAGGTCAAGTTTAAATAAATAGGTAAGGAGCTGACTATAGGAAATAATGTCTCACAGTGCTACGTTTGTTTTCTTGTTAATTTTTGCTTTTTTTCCCCTTCTGCAGTCACTTGTTATAATTTGTCACTTAGGTCCATGTAATTTTAGCAATAACTAGTTGCTTTCTCTGGTATATCCATACAACTCATAACAGCACGAGGGTCAGAAGTCATAGAAATAATAAGAATATATTGGCAATCTATTACTCTGTATTCATACCTGCGAATACTTCCTGACTGACAAATAATTTAATTTGTGTGGAAATAATATCTGTTTGACTTCGTATTCTTAGGGAATCATGAAGATGGGCCCTACCTGTTAAAAATCTCCCCCAGAAAATTTTCCAACTACTTGTCATTTTATAAGAAAGAGAGGACATCTAACTATAAACATGATCGATTTCTGTACTTTCTTATTTAAATTAAGGAAAAATTAACTCATTAGCAAGAATATCATTTCTAACCTTAGTTATATAGCCTATTTGACACAGCAAGATAAAAGGCATGCTGTTTTATTTGTCACATTTTATTCCTACTCACAGAAGAATAGAAAGAAGACAATAGTTTCTCTTCATTGAAGATACTGTTGAGAAACTCCCTGCAAGGTAGGTCATGTGAGAGAGTCCAGCCCTACTGAAACAAATTAAGGAGTAATTTTTGACATTACATAAAGAAATAATACAGCAAGTTAGATGTTTTTGTGATTGTATTGGAGCAAAGACTCAAGCTCATATTTACAACTTTTTTATTCTTAATAATTTTACAGTATTTACACATTTAATAACTAGCCAAGAAATAATCTCTTGTCCTAATAACTCATGAAATCATTTTCCGTTGCAGTCTTTTTTTATATTACTTTCCAGTCCCTAAACAATTAAGTATACTAAAAATCCAGTGGCATTTTACTTTGGTTGCTCTCTCACAAGGCTACAAAGATCTGTATAAGTAATTATGGAAGTTAGCTTCTCTCTATACTAAATCTAAGACTTGTAAAAACTCTTCAGAGACCTGATCTTTATGAAATTGAAAACTGTGTTAAAAACCTTGAATTTTAAGTCCATATTTGGTGAGAGCAATTTCAAAGAAATCTCTCCAGGTGTATTTTTTTCATAAAAACCACAATTGCCTTAAAGCTTACTCTGAAGTACAAGATTTAATAAAAACAAGCAAACACAAAATGATGAATAGATGTGTCCACTCAATCACTGAGTTAACTCAGCATTTAGCTATTATAAAATATTTTCTTCCTAGTATTAAAAGCCTTCTTATATAAAGATTAAATATTAGCCTATGTTCTCCAGGTCAGAAAGTTTGACTTTTTTTTTTTTTTTGGTGTGTCAACAACCTTGAAAAGTATAGTTTCTAGAACTATTACTCTTATTAAAAAATAAAAGTAATAAAAAAAAATTGCCTGGCAGTACTTCTTCCACTCTTGTTTAGTGAATCAATATCTTTTCTGAATATGAACATAATGAAATCAATAAAAAGCCTATATTCTGAGGACAAACATTTAGCAAACTGTTATACTCCAAATATGTTACTGTTTGAATTTAACAGGTTTGCTAAAAAAACAATAATACAGAGTTTCACTGCAGTACAGGATAAAATGCTTCTTTGTGTAAATTTATAATGATAAAAGAAAACTTACTGTAGGTCAATATTTTAGATTGCTAAAAGAGCAAAAGCAGGGCGTATCTTATCTGTGTGGTTTGGAACATAACTGACAGCATTTTAATGTAGTAATATAAACTGACAAAGTAATATCCAACATAATTTAATTGACACTGCTGTCTAAAACAGAGATCCATTTATTTATCACTGCTACACTTTTATTTTTCTGTTTAATTTTCTAGGGTTTTTTTTAATATATTCAGAGATGTGGATTGCTAACGTTGATAGATAACAAATTAGTAGAACAAAGAAAATGATTCAATCTTGAAAATATTCAGAATTTTTATTAACAATTTAAATGCATTAAACATCAGGCCACCTTCATTTGGTCTGAGTCGAACAAGGAGGCAGTAAAAAATAAATAAATTCTGTTAGCATTTGAGTTTAGTTAAATGGATCTCTGAGATCATGTAATAACAGTCTGAAACTTCACCTGGAGCATAATATGCTTAAGTCATCTTCTATAACAAAGTTTAAACTATAATATTTGTGTACTCTTGTATCCTGTTATTCACACTTAGCTTGTTCTTAAAGTTTCTCATGAAGAAATGTATGAAATATTTCTTGTTTTCCAAGTGTTTGTGTGTTTTCTCACCTAGATAAGTAAAAAATTTGTAAAGGAATGGACATGCCTTATTATTAATGTATTACTTATATCACTTTTTCATGAGTTAATATTGTACTATGCAAATAAATAGAGTATGCAAGATTTGTGTTTTATTGTTAACTTCCAAATGCCTAAACAGGGGGTCCAGTATTTTTTTCTATACTATTTCACTATATATATAAGATTTTACATTGAGTTATTATACACTCAAATATGAAATAACAAATTATAGATAGTAGGTAAAATACCAGTGAGGAGTTGATCTTAAGGTGCTTTTTTTCCTTTTGAATGAAACATAGATTTATGGAGTAGGGCTGTAGTCCTAAATTATAAAATCACAAAATACAATTAGATCCTAGTTTTTGATTGGGATTCCTAGACTTCTAATGAATAAAGATGGCTGGCAGAAGTTGCTATGAAAAATCTTAAGTATTATCATAATTATTTTACTGTTGATATATTAACACACTTTTAATCCTTAGTAATTAGCATTATCTACATATTCTTTCCTTATCTTCAGTATAATATAACAGTATCTAACTTGAGAATATCATATTGACAATGGGAAAGAAAACTATGAAGAACAACAAAATATATCTTGAGAGTCATATCTATACTGTAGATAATTTACTTTACAAATAAGATGACTTTAAACAACGGTGTTCAGGACTTGTAGCACCATGCTTTCAGTATACAGTAGGGAGGTGGAAGATAAGAAAATCGTTATGGTCTTATAAGATAGTTCTGTATCACAAAAATTTATGTTCACTGTTGGAGTTTTTTTGCCTTGAGTGACAAGGTCAAGCGACTAACATCAGTAAACAATGAAATAGGAGAAGTATGTTGGACTGACGAATCATATTTCATTTCACTGGCCCGTGTCAATGATGCCCCAAATCTGTTTTGTGTCTGCTTGCAAACTCCAACCTGTGCCTTTCTGGTCACCAGTATATCTACCTAACATAAAATGCTGAACATAAATAAAGGAAAAACTCCTTTCTCCACTCACCATACACTGCACCTATTTTTATCACTTTTTCAAGCAACAAAATGGAGCCTATCAAGGAGTCCCATAATCCAAACATTCTCTTCTTGTGGAATGGATATCAGTACCAACATGAGATAAGAGAGATAGGACTTTCCCTAATTGTTCACATACTTACTACAATATTCTCTCACATTCTAACAGGCTTAGAGCCTCCAAAACTCAAGTCATCCCTGCCTTTATCCTGCTGCAAAGAGAATTTTTTATGTCCGTCTCTATGGTCACATGTTTCGTGTTCACTCCTTGCAATTGAATCTGCATTTTCATTACCTGTTATATGTTTTCTGTACATTTCCACCCTTTATCTGTATTTAAGTTGTAAGGTCTCAAAAGTAATCATAAACCTAATTTGCACAGTTGTTTCATTCTGTTTTATTAAGATTTTTAACCAAACATGGCTGAGTCTCTTAAGAAACGTGGGATAAGTAACTTTGGTTGCTATTGTTTTCAGGATTTCATAGAGACTTTAGGAAAGTCAAAAAGATAAACAAAAAACAAAAGCAAACAAACAAAAAAAAACACCCACAGAGGTAAGACTACAGGAATATGCTTCCATTTAAAAGGTCACAATGGCAGGCAGTCATTGTTCTTCTAAATTAGTAGAAGGGACATACAGACAAACTACTCTGGCGAGAAATAAGAGATCCACATGTTTGCAAGTGAACCTTGGTTCTTTTCACATTTATTTTGCCCTGTTTAGAATCAGCATCTGTTTGGCCCAAAGGTTTGAGAAAGGTCTATGTTTTCAGCACACTATTGGTGGATGATCCCTAGAAATATTAAGTCTTGTAGCCCATGTTTAGATATGCCATTCTTCTTCATCACGTAAGTGTTGATCAAAATCTTGAAGTGTTGCAGTCAATCTGTATTTCCAATATGTTCTTTTTACTCTATGAAAACTAGTCTCTGTGAACTAGTTTAGCTTTAGATCAAAGTGTTAATCTCTATCTTTGGAAGGATGAATAAATGACTGGAAATGTTCAGCCTTCTGAATAGATTAGCCCCGCTTTTAAATTTACACAAGGTTGGCATA
Organism: Oreortyx pictus; assembly: GCA_036925125.1. Lineage (NCBI taxonomy): Eukaryota > Metazoa > Chordata > Aves > Galliformes > Odontophoridae > Oreortyx > Oreortyx pictus. Next base: position 73,818,658 of record JAUPFR010000003.1, read on the forward strand.
ATGGATGACCTCTGCAGGTCCCTTCCAACCGCAGTTACACTGTGATGCTACGAAATACATCAGACAACTGCATTTCGCTGTGAAATGATAGCACTCTGTATACATCTTGAGAGGAAATAAAAGTTCGTGTATTCTACCATTTGCTGTCACAGTGCTGTTAGCATATCTAGATTTTTCTTTACTGTTTTGTAGTGGATGGGGTTCTGAATTGATAGATAACAGGCACAATTCTACCCTACTCTCTAGATTAATTTATAATTGAAGAAGACTTTAAAAGCTGATGTTTTTTCAAGACAACACTAATATTCTTCTTCAAAGACGTTCAAAAATAGTTTTCAAGTCTTTCCTCATATTTTGTTTACATCTCCTTGAAAGCTCTGCATTATTTTCTATTTAAATTTCACTTTTCAGGATTTCATCAAAACAACACAGAGAGCTCTTCCCTGTTGTTCATCAAGATAAATACCAAACATGCTGCCTCAATAGTAATGAGTTCAGCAAAATTTGGAGTTCTTTCACAAAGGAGACAAAAATTAGAAATGTCATTATTCCCTATTTCTTTATGCCAAAAATTAAAGCACTGTCAACTATTGATAATAAGCAACTGAAATTAACTTGATAACAGTTTTTACTGGAAGAAAACATATACATATATTCAATAAGAACTACATATAATATGTCAACGAAGGCTGGAAAGTTTATCCAGAATTTTTGGGCATGGAATTCAGGAAACTGGCAAGACATCTACACATGATAGTTAACTTCTAGATGTCGGTGGTGTTTTCAACTATCAAATTGCTTGCATCTGTGCTAATATGAAGTATATATTCTAAACTACATTCCATGTAATGTTCTAATTCCGTGAAATCATCTAATTTTTAAATAAACATGACTTCTTTGAAACCATTTTATGCACATATTTGTAAGATGATAATGCTAATTTACTGGGTAAGTTTTTAAAAGTCTTGAAATTCTAGTAAACATTCCTCTTCTGAGCACTTCATAAAATTAAACTATAAATCACAAACTGAATATCTCCCATTTGGTTCTCAGTTGCTCAGAGGCTACCCATTAGCAACAGAGGCATCATGAAAGATTCTATTTCTTGCTACAGAAAAGAATTAAAATCCCAAGTTATTTTTTGATTAGCAGAGGTATTCAGGAAGGTGATCCTATAAGGCATATGCTTAGGAAATGTGAATTTCAGATCTCAGTGTTTTGCATTTCCATTCACTGTTATCATTAATTTTCCTTGCCTTTGATAATGAGGAATCACTGAAGCTGACATCAAAGTCATTCTTGCCCCTCAGGAGATTTTACCAAAAACAGGGTATCATACTAGAAGGCAATAAGCACAGGATCACTGATATATTCCCTAAGACAGTGGAAAATATTCTAAATATATGTCTAAAGGAAAATGTAGTCAGTTAAGTAAGTGAGTTATTCATTTGAACATGTACTTTCCTTCACCAAAATAACTATGGTGCTGGTAATTTTCAGGTGATATTAAAAATGTGTATCTATAACATTTTAGACTTTTTACCAACAGACACTTGAATGCTGAATGCATTCTCCCTTTGTACTGTTTACTGCAGTTCTATTAGTAGTTTTTCAGTCTAGACTCATACAGTTCTTTTTGACTTCTTGTTGAAAGTTAGAGGGGCAGTTTCACTTACAAGGATATTTGGCATTTATTTTTGTTTTGTAAGGACTCAGAAATTTCAGAGTTTAAAAAAAATTGAAATAAAATATCTTGAATATCTAGCGTTTCATTTAATTTTAATATTTGTCATTTTTAGAGTTCTAACAAGCAGAATATCCCAGGGATCATTTCTGAGCCCTGTCCTATTTAACATCTTCATTAATGATCTAGATAAAGGGGTAAATTCATAGACACTGTGAAAATCAGGAGATGGACTGGTTTACCACAGGACCATGTTGCTACCCAGAGGGACCTCACCAGGCTGGAGAGGTGGACTAATAATGATCTCAATAAATTAAACAAGGAGTAATACAAATTCCTGCACTCGGTCTGGGAAATCCAGAGTGAAAGAACTCAATAAAATCAGCCCTGTAGTGAAAGACTTGGGTGCTCTGGTAGGTGAAAAAAACTAACTTGAGCCTGGAGCCTAAAAGGCCAACAGAATTTTGGGCTGCATCTAAAGGTGGCTGGTTGAGCAAGGGTGGTGATTGTCCCTCTCTACTCTGCCCTCATGATACCACATCTGGAGTACTGTGCCCAGGTCTGGGGCTCCCAGAGAAAAAGATGTGGAGATTTCAGAGCTTGAGGAGGGCCACAATGACAATCAAAGGGATGGAGCACCTCTGGTACTAATACAGACTGAGGGAACTTGTTCATCCTGAAGAAGAGAAAGCTCTGAGTAGACATCATTTTGTCCTTCCAGTACTTAAAGAAAGCTTATTAACAGAAGGGAAAACAACTATTTATAGGGAAAGATAACGACAGGACGAGGGGGAATGATTTTAAACTAAGAGATGGGAGAAATCTCCTAGGGATTGGTGAGCTGCTGGCACAGGCTGCCCAGAGAGGTGGTAGATGCCTTATCCCTGGAGGTGTTCAAGATCAGGTTGGATGAGGCCCTAGACAGTCTGATCTTATCTTTGATCTTGCAGTTGGGAACTCAGACCACAGCAGGAGGGTGGGACTGGATGATCTTCAAAATCCTCTCCAACCCAAGCCATTCTATGATTCTATGATACTAGGATGAGATACAGTGGTAGTTAAACCAAATATTTTTACTTTTTAGCTCTGTTCCTGTTCTTTTGAGTTCAGAAAAGCTATTCAACTGCAACTACAGGTCTATAAAATTATAGGCTGTGAAAAATCATTTGGCAGTCAATAATGTCATGGCAGAATCATATTAAGGTAATATAAGGTATAATTTTCCTTCTGTGAGATGGCAGGGTAGCAATGCAAACATGGAGATGGCCAGAAGAAAGATCATAAATGGAAGCATTTTTGCATGTTTTAGCTGTTAAACAAGGGCAAGGGATTGAATTAAATAACAACAGAAGTACTTTAGTCTACAAATCAGTATATTTAAGCATGCAGATAAGGGCCAGGGTAAATTTATCAAAGATTTCAATGACAGAAAATAAAAACTACAAAATGCAATAGAAAAGTCTTCTGGAACAATACAATGCAAATGTATATTTCACATGATGTCTAATTTCTACCAGTAATTGAAATTGTCAACAATAGTAAGAGTTACTTCTCCTGAGGAATTCTAAGAGTTCATGTAACTACCTATGTCCTGAGGGACTAATACGAATTATGTCTATCAATTAAATGAAAAGAAAAAAGAAAAGTATTTAACATTTAATTACACTTTCTGCTATGCATTTAGTTTTACCTAGTTAGCTAATTCCTGACTATCTTTTTAAAAAGATTCTGTGTATATTGGAGTGGGAAAAAAGTGTGTTTCCCAATTCTTTCTGTACTGAAGGATCTTGAAACACTATTCTAAATAGTAAAAGTTTTACTTATGGTATTTAAAGATTCTTCAGTGCCCTTGACCTACCTGTGCAGTGTTTGTTAGTTCAAAGGAACTAACATTTCTATAAGGGTTCTCTAAATAATATGGATACTTTTATCATTTATCAGCATGTTTATGTTTCATTAATGCCATATTACACTTTCAAGAATGCAGTAATATTGCCTCTAACTTGTTTTAAAGAAGTTTAAGTTTTCTGTTTCTCATATCTCTTTACAGTTCCAAGGACAAGGGCTATAATAAATTATTTAAATATAGTACTCATCAAAGAGCAGATATTTTTTACATAGTTATTCAGACAGCTACTTGGCAAAGAACATTTGTTGACAGCATTCACTACTTCTTCGGTGTCACCAGAATATTACCTACTAAAATGATATTCTAGGATAATGAATCAGAAAAAAAATGAAACAATCTTGAATAAAATTAATTAATTAAATATCGGAAAAAATGAAGGAGAAAAACTAGATGTTTACTGGTTTCAATTTCTATTTCTCAGTGCTTGTTTACCTTGTTTATCTTGTTATTCTAGGGAATTTCATGTATTAAAACTACCCACCTCCTTAACTCTTCTCTTAGTTACTACCAGTAATTATAACTTCTTCTCAGTAATGGAGAAATGTTTCATAATAAATTTTTTGCTACTCTGAACTATAATATTAAAAAGGTTTAAAAAAAAAGAACTGTGATCTATATGAATTCATGTATGTATTTCTTCTTATCTACAGAATACACTTGTTTATTTAAAAAAAAATGAAATATATTACCAGAACAAATTAAGATGCATGCTGACACGTGCTTCTAAACTCTGGATGTGAGAGCATTTCAAGTGCTGCAACTGGATTAGGTCTTGTGTTGAGAAGCTGTTCCTTTCTGAAATATAAAGGGATTATTGTGCAGGTCCCTGCACTTTGAGGAACTTCACCTGATTGGCCTCAGCCAAGCTATCCAGCCTGTCTAGATCCCTGTGTAGGGCCTTCTTACCCCCAGGCAGATTCACACTTCCTCCCACTTGTTGTCACCTGCAGATTTACCAAGGGTGCACTCAATCCCCTTGTCCAGATCATCAATAAAGACTTGAAACAGGACAGGCCACAGTACCAACCCCTGGGGAACATCACTCATGAGTACACTCAGTGAATTCTGTAAGTAAATATCACGACAAATACGTACATCTTATTACATTTCATTTACACTATCATTTACTAAAATTCACTTTAATCATGTTACAGTAACAACAAAGGAGAACTTTGACATGTTCCTGCACCATATTCTTACCTCAGTGCTGGAGACGCACAGATTTGAAGGCTGGACTATTTGGAGTGTTAAGAACCTGCCGGCTGTTTGTTGCTGTAGGGTTGCGGTCAATGTCTTTAGGTCCACGTGGAGGCTGGTCATGAGTGATGTTCCCCAGGAGATCATCTTTGGACCAGTGCTATTCAACATCTTTATCAACAACACAGACAGTTGGGATTGAGTGCACCCTCAGCAAGTATGATGACGACACCAAGCTAAGCGGCAAAGTTGACGCAATAGAAGGGAGAGGGACCTGGGCAGGCTTGAAAAGTGGGCAAGAGAACCTAATGAGGTTTAGCAAGGCCAAATGCAAGGCATTCCACTTGCCCCCAGCACAGGAAGGATGAATATGTTGGAAAAGGTCCATCAAAGGGCCACAAAGATGATCAAAGGGCTGGAGCACCTCTCTTACAAAGAAAACTCAAGAGAGCTGGGCTTTAGACTGAAGAAAAGAAGACTCTGGGTAGACCGCATTGCAGTCTTTCATTACTTGAAGGGAGCTTGCAACCAGGATTCTGACAGTATCAGGACAAGGGAGAATGGCTTTAAAGTAGAAGAGTGAAGATTTAAGTTAGATGTCAGAAGAAAATTTTTTATTCAGAGGGTGGTGAGGCACTGACACAGTTTGCTCAGAGAAGCTATGGGTGCCCCATCTCTGGAGGCACTTGGGGACAGGCTTGATGGAGCACTGGGCAGCCTGATATGGTGGGTGGCAACTCTTCCCACAGCAGGGAGATTGAAACCAGATGATTGTTAAGGTCTCCTCCAACCTAAGCCATTCTAGGATCCTGTAATCATAAGTATAACTTAAACTAAAAACTAAAGCTGTCTAGATCAGCTATAAACCTATACTTTAATTGTCAAGAAACTTCATTTAAAAATGCAAAATGAAATAGATCTTGAAGAATATTGTAGACTCCCAAAAAAGTGAATAGACAAAAGAAATTAATATTAGAAAAATTTACTTTTAGTTCATCTTACCTCTAAACTGTCACTGAATTGTGATAGCAATCAAAAGATAATATGAGCTTTTGCTGTACACCTTTTATTTACCTTTGATGTTCTGTATTCCATGAGTCCACTGATGCCTATAGGATTTTGCTTTGGGGATTTATCTTCAACTGTAAGGAAGATAAACTCTCTCAGCAGTTGTTTTGTCAAATAGTCTACTTGCTGGAGGTCTTTAAGTTCACTGTTTTCTATCCATCTAAAGTGGGGAAAAAATTACATTTAGGTGTAAAAAAAAAAAAATGATATAAACTTCTATATGACTAAGTAATGGCTGACATGTAATATTTTGTTCACCCACACTCCTGATTTTGGCTTCCTGACACAAGGTTAAGTAATAAAAAAAATATAATAACAAAAATGGAAAATTTACCAGACAGAGAACATTGGGTATAACACCGTGAGAAGTCCACTGCATTGGTTATATATGTTAGTTTTTCAGTTGCAATAATTTTCAAGTCTCTTTAGAATCATTTCAGTTACATTCCAGTAACCCATGTTGAAATGCTTTCTCAGAATAGCCTAATGCTTTTGGTTGTTTCTGTTACACAAAATGTGCCTGACAAAACCCTTCAATGGAATTTAATCCAAAGAGTCAAAACTCTCATAAAATGTGTGATCATTTACTTAAAGGAAACAGATTACAGGGATATCAAGGAAGAATATTTGGTCCTGATCTTTATTCTACAGGATGGGAACTACATTTCTGTAGACATTTTTACCAGTACTCCTTTATATTGCATCATTTACAAAATCCATATTTTATTTAATATTAAGATAGTGAAATTAATGCAAATTAATAAACTACTGGAAAGCAGTAATTTAATTCATAGTCATTTCCTTTTGTGATATGAGAATCCAGGTAAATTCAATTGTATGATGAAACTATCTGACCTTTTCAAATATGAGCATACCTACCCTAGGCAAACATCTGATCCCAATTACACATTCACAAACATAGAAGTAGCACCTCAAGAGCTTGCGATTTATAATGTCATAACTGAGACATTCTCCTCCAGTGTTCTTTGTTGGGTGTCTTTATCAACATCCTTGTTAGTATCAACTCCTCTTCCTTTGTTTCCTGTCTCAGTCTCATTGTTCTGAGTCTCATATTGACTCCTGATCACTTGGCTTAGATCCCATCTTTATTAAGTCTTGTCCAGCTGAACATAACATCTTTTCATCTCTTCCCGGCAGAAAGAGATCCTTCAGTTATATTCTGATGGCATTAAATAGACTTTATGTCTTATAGTTATGCATTTTTCTGATCTAGGTAAGGTTTCCTTCTTGCCATTATATTTTAGATCCTAAAAGAGCTTCTCCTTCCAGAAACAATATTTAATACCACTATTAAGTTAATCTATGAGGTTTTCTTTTTATAAGACTCTTCTGTCAGCCCTCTCTTTCCTAGTGTAGTGATTTCAATTAAGAGTTTGGCAGGATAGAATAGATATTGGAAGGAGGCAGTGATGACATTCGCTTGTGTAAGACTCTTTTAGCCTCTCCTTTTAAATACTAAAAAAAATTAAAATATTTATTACACTTTCCTCTTTGCAGTGTTCTTCTGTTGTTCACCTGTGTAACTGTAACAAACTATTCCTTTCATTTCTTCTAGAAGTGCTTGTTATACCTTCAAATTCCTTCCCTGCTATCTCGCTGGTGTCTTGAGATATGACTGTACAACTGCAGTTGTTGCATTTTTACTATCAGTGATAGTAGAATACAACCTCTTTTGCACAGCTTCTTATACAGTTCACAAATAACTTCAGAACCTGAACTTCAGGGAACTTTTTTAGAAATAATTAGGTATTCCACCATTTGATTTTCCAAAAAAATGGTGAAATCTTGGATAATAAATAATTTAGAGGTGTCTGACACTTCTTTCTTGACTCAAAGCTTGCTTTCTGAGGCATCTTTTGTGATAAGACTGACTTACCTAGGATGTGAGTGGTGGGTGTCACTGTGAGTGGCAACCAGCATCACTTTGCATGCAGTTTCACATTTGAAAGCATTTATTTGGAGGTGTTTACTCTCAAAGGGAGTGCTCAGGAGTGTTTACTGGTAGAATATCTGGCCTGTGAGCTAATAACTCCAATTTGATACAGGAGACTGGGGGATGATACCACAGTAACCTGTGAAAATGGGATACAGGTGGGCACATCCCTGGTCCCTCTTCATCTGCTAGCAAGACCCAGAAGATGGGAACAAAGGAATTCCAGCTGAAGTCCACAAAGCTGCCACTCCAAAGAGAGCCGGCTCAACCACTTTGTAAGTATATGTACTGTTGTTGAGAAATCAACAACCAAACAACACAACCTCTGATGACCCATCACTACTGAAGATCAACATCTGTACTATGAGTTACATTAGAATTCCAGTGGTGACTCCTGCTCTCTACAAAGACTCCTTGCTTTTATTTCCCATCTCTTTTCTACCACCCATCTCCCTAAGCAACTAGAATTTGTAATAAAATGGTCAGGCTAACATTTGGCCTGTTGTGTCTTAATCTTGCTGTCGGTTACACATCTAAAGAACCTCCTCTCTCCTATTAATTGAAGCAACACAAAAGAACAGTCCTCTGTATTGAAATAGTTATAATGACATCTCAGGTGTATGCTGATAGATTAATAAGGTGATAGACATATCATTCAGAAGGATGTTGACAGACAGTAGGGTTATCTCTACATAAAAGGAAAAAAAAAAAAAATACCAACACAGTGCTACAGTTCAGGACTGGATAAAGCCTAGCTAAAACAGAAAAAGGCATGAGGATTCAGCTTGAGAGTTAGGTTTCATGCCCTTAATACAAAAAAGGCCTAGCACATGCTGGGTTTCATTAGCAAAAGAGTAAGAAGCAAACCAGGAGAATTGATCATTCCTTTTGGTTCTGTGCTTGAGAGACCACGTGTAGTGCTATAGTCAGTCTATCACAGCAAAAGGAACTGACAAATCAGAGCAAGGCAGTGGTGGAAAAAAAAAATCAAAGTGATTTTGGGGCTGGAGTACATAGTAGAAAAAGATATTTCATACTGCATTCATATTGTTTGGGTAAGAAAAGATCAAGGGTCATTTTCTGTGCTCAGCTTCACTGGTGACATAAGAGATGACAGGTCCAGACTCTCCCTGAAATGGACAATAAAAGTGAATAACATGTACAAGATAATTTAAAGTGAAATTAAAATAGGATTACACCATGTATGTTGCTAAACAAACGTTTATTCAGAGGGAGTTTGGAGTGGCATCTTTAGATAAATTCAATATTTAAGAAAGCAAGTCCATGAGCAACCTGACCTGCTATCAACAAGTGGCAAGTAGAACCAAAGTTCCCCCTAAAACCCCCTCCAGTTAGATTACACCATAACTCAGTGTCAGTATTTGTCTTCAGTGCCAACATGGTGAGAAGACAGAAATTTGGATTGTTATTTTATTTGACTGTTCAGTATCATTATCAGGACTAAAATTTCAGCAACACTAACAGGTTTTTCAACTTGCTGTTACCTATGTTCCCTAATCATATTGCTCTGCTTGACTAGACGTAAAGTATCTTCTAACTTGCTTCTGCTAACTTGTGCTTCCTTATGTTCCCTGAGTGCTAATACCTGAAGGTTAGAATGACAGAACTGTAGGGGTTGGAAGGGAACTTTAGAAATCATCTAGTACAAACCTTCTGCCAAAGCAGGCTCCCTGGACCAGGTTGCACAGGTAAGCAACCAGGCAGGTCTTGAGTGTCTCCAGAGAAGGAGACTCCACAAGGTCTCTGAGCAGCCTGTGCCAGTGCTCCATCACCCTCACTGTGAAGAAGTTCCCATGCACATTTCTATGGAACCTCCTATGCTTCAGTTTGTGGCCATTTCCCCTTGTCCTATCATCATACACTGCTGAGTCCAGCCTCATCCCTTTGCTTTCTGCTCCTTAGTTATTTATAGATGTGGATCCTAATCCCTCTGAGTCTTCTTTTCTCAAGACTGAACAGGCCCAGGTCTCTCAGCCTTTCCTCATAAGAAAGGTGTTCCATACCCTTTATTGTCTTTGTGGCCCTCTGCTGGACTCTTTCAAAGAGATCCCTGCCTTTCTGTGTACCGGGGAGCCCAGAACTGGACACAATGCTCTTGGTGAGGCCTCACCAGGGCAGAGTAGAGGGGGAGGATCACATTCATCAACCTGCTGGCCATGCTCTTTTTAATGTGCCCAGGCTGTCACTGGACTTCTTGTCCACCAAATCACACTGCAGGCTCACGGCCAACCCGTCACCCACCAGGACACCCAGATCCCTCTCCTCAGATCTGCTCTCCAGCAGGTCACCCCCCAACCTGTACCAGTGCATGCAGTTACTCCTCCCTAGTTGCAAGACTTTCATTATTTTATAGTTTTAATCCACTAATTTCCAGTTCTATTCTTTACTAGGAAGAGGCGATTTTAAAAAGTACTGGCATCACAAGAAATGTTAATTTTTTTATGAAAGAATCTAGATTTTCAGTCTGTAATTTCTGAAACCCACTTACACAAATGATGACATTCTCCAGAGTTTTAGAAGTGCAGTACATAATTCAGATAGTTCCTTATATATATTTTAAAACATTATCCAGAATAATTAAGTTGAAAAGCATCATGCTCAGAGTATATTCATCTGACATGGTCTTACTTGGTTAATATTAGTGAACACAGTCTTGTATTAAAAAAGGGAGTTATGGAATTAAGGACAGTATACCAAGAATATTGGTAGTTGGTGATGAATAGCCTAATAACAGTTTTTCCTATTTACAAAGAAAGACTTTGCTTATGTGGTTTTCTTTTCTTATTTGGTGATCAAATCATAAAAATAATTAAGTCTTTAGGAATGTTCATGGTCCAGCTCCTATGTCTGTTGGGTGATATGTACCTACTGAAGAAAATTATTGCAGTATGGTTCTTTATTATTCTGAACATCTTGTTAGTCAGGTACTGCTAGCTCACAAAACCTGGTCTGAAAAATTAGAACCATATATTTTGCAAAATTTGATTCAAGTTCTCTTACTTTTTCCTCTTTTAGTTACTAATATGATTCTTGCAAATAAGTCTTCAATCTAATTAAACTGTTAATTAACAGAAATAATCTCAGATTGGCAGATATAAAAGGCAAGTGAATAAGTTTATGGTGATTTTGTTTGTCTTTTGATACATACTTCGTAGGAACTTGCAATAGTCAGATTTTCTTGAAGGAATAATTGTTGTGATTAGCATGAATGGCTCTAAATGCATCAAGGTGATAGGAAGTTAGCTGGAGAATCACATTCAGCAAGCATTCACATATAACCAAGACACAAAACTACTGTTTTCCACTAAAACAATGATTTCTGTAATTTGCAATTTGTTTAAAATGTTTAAGTAACAAACATCATTCCAATTAGTCTGAAGTCAGACTACCAAACTGTAAAAAAAAAAAAAATACCAAACCTGTGCCTGCCTGAAAAGTGATTACAGGCTATCTATAGTGCTTTGCTCTTCTGTTTAAAAATGATTGTATATAAAAGCACGTACAAATCAGCATTAAAATAACTATCAAGTTGCACGTCTGCAACTCTGAATTTCCTAAAATGCTTAAAAGCTTTCAGGCTATGCTTTTAAGAGAAACAAAAATGGCACAAAAGGAGTGGATCTATCAGGTGGAATTTTCTGTCCTCATTTCCTTTGCTTTGTGTGTAATCTTGTCTGGTTCAATGTGACTTCTTCAAATAGAAAGTAAAGTACACCCCTCAATTGCAGAGATTACTGGAGATTCACTGCAAAAACAAAACAGGATCCGAGCTGGAGCTTTCTTGCAGTGCGTCCATTGGGATCTCAATAATCCTGAGAAATGAGCACTTCACTAGCCAGATGGCTCAGGTATCTAGTGTCTGGACACTATCCGCTCAGGCTTTCCCCAGCAAAAGCTTCTCAGGCTGCACTGGGAAGACCACAGACACTGGAGAATGAAAAACCATCCTGGAGATCCATTAAAGCCTCATGAGTTCTCATGAAACATGGAGGATTCTGTGCAGTGCACAAGAATTTGCTGCCTTCCTTCACTTTTGTGAAATCTACTGCTACTAGGAGTTTGGGGAAATAGTGGAGCTGAAAATACCATCAAGTTTTTAATTGTGTTGATTCTAATGTTCTGTCCTCAGCTGTACAAGTGTCCCAGGAGACACATCTTGCCAAAGGTTGGCTGGTGTGTACTAGCCACTAAATGCTAAAGGATGCAAGTGGAATTATCGGTATATCTGCTGCACATGTTTTTAAGATCTTTTCAAGTTTGGAAATGCAGGTGTTACAGAATAATTTTGATAGAAATAAAATTTCGGGACACTTACCTGGTTTTATTCATTCTCCAAACTAATAGTATCAAATGTGCCTAAAGTGTTTCAGTAGAAAAATTAAACTACCATCATGATTAATATGACATTTTAGCAAATATCTAATGTTAAGAAGCAATTGTATTTTATTTCACTATAATTTAAATACTTGTATGCATCCTTTATTGTCTAAGGAGCTAGGATCACTAGTTTACAGAGTTTAAATAATATTATTTTAAAAAGTGAAAAGGTCTGTAACAGAAACTTCTTTTGTCATCAGAGCAGCACATTAGGTATTCTTCTGACTTGAGAACTGAAAGCCACTTTGCATGATATTGTTCTCAGTATAGTTTAAGACTAATCAGTGGACTGCAGGAATTAACATCAGTCTAATAAAACATGCATACATGCATATGTGTGTGTAAGTAAGCTTTCCCATCCTGGAAAAAATGTAGTCCAAGTTCAAAATACAGCTATTACCAGAAGTTATTATTCAGTAACCTATAGTACTATGTTCTCAAAAAATTTTATGCATGCACTCAGCTCTTCATTGTTTTTCTTAAACAAACTCATGACAGAATTTTAAATAACTGAAGGTAATTTTCCTGAAATCACTCTCTGGGAGGTGAAAGGAAGGGCAGTGCATATATAACAAGTTAACAGATATTTTCAGGATTCCTTCCCCAATGTAATAACAGTAATTTATACTAGGCAGAATAAGTTTTAATTGAACATCTTTCAAGCTGCAGTACATGGAGCAGTTTGGATTAATGTTGAGGGCTTAATGCTCAGTTTCAGAATGTAGTAACTTTCTGTTTTAACGATATGCCAGACTGGAGCTTAAAGTGTATAAGGCATATTTACATATTCATATTACACAGTTTCTGTGTATACTCTGCAATGTCACACCAGAACTACACAGAGAGAAAATGTAAAAGCAAGTTAGTGCCATGCCTGTTCAGAACCTTCTTCTTCATTGCCTATATTTACAGATGGTTTCTCAGACCAACAGTCCACACAATAACTTATCAAACTGATTTATTGCCCACTCAGAAAAAAATGCTTTGATTAGAATATTTTAGCATCAGATCTATGTTTTCCATACATAAACTAACTTGTGACAATTTCTAATTGTTTATTTCTGCATATAGTTCAACTTGGCAGAATTACATATACATACTGTCAAAGAGGAAAGAGAGAAAACTAAGTTTAATACCTGTAGACATTTGCTTCAGATGTGCTATTGAACCTACAGATATCTGAATGACAAGATGCATATTACACAAATGCAGCTTGTGTCTGCAGCAACTACCTTCATTCTAGATCATTTGTAAGTGTATCATCATTGAGTCTCCACTCTTCCAAGAGCATTGACTGTTTCAAGATCACAGAAATGTAGGAGGTGGAAGAGACCTCTAGAGATCACCAAATCTAACCCCCCTGCCAAAGCAGGCTCCCTAGACCAGGTTGCACAGTTAGGTGTCCAGGTGGGTCTTGAATGCCTCCAGAGAAGGAGACTCCACAAACTCTCCAAGTAACCTGTCCCAGTGCTCCATCACCATCACTATGAAGAAGTTCCCATGTATATTTGTGCAGAACTTCCTATGCCTCAATTTTCATCCATTTCCCCTCATCCTGTCATCACACACTGCAAAGAAGAGTACTAAGAATAATGGTCACTGATGTTATAATGGGATAGAAAGTACCAGAATAATATGGCAAATCCTTCAGCTACAGCAAATGAAAATGAGCCTAAATGCAGCCACCACAGATACAGAAACAAAGGAAAAGACCTGCTTATCTTTAGAAGACTTCAGATAAGCAGAGATCTCTAGCAAGAAATGCCATTACTCCCACTGCCAGCCCTTAAATGAGGTTTGGGAAGGGGTGGATCCTGGCTTTACCACTTCCAGTTACTCAGGTACATTGCATGCACCTGGGCTCCCCTAGGTTGGCCCTGCTTTCCCACCAGGTGCTCAGTCACTGTTTCAGGCTGTTACTTAGCATTTCCCCTACAGTCACCAACTAGAGAATACTGTGATTTTATTAAATAGTGTGTAAATGTCATTCTTTGATTTGTTTTCACTGAACAACAAATGAAATGTATTACTGCTATACTTACACTTACTTAAAGGCACAGAGAAAAGAATATATATGTGTATATGTGCAGATGGGTAAATACATATAATTCACAGAGCCTCCCAAGAGAAAATAATATTTAAAAAGACACAATGTTTGTATAGTATCTCACCTTCAGTCAAAGAAAACATGTTAATTTGAACTGTGATAAGTAAGACTCGATCCTGAAATATGCAGCACATGGGAAAGAGATATGCTCTGTTTTTCCATTAGTTAAATTCAAAAGTATTCTAATGAGTGTAGCCAGTAGTGCTGGTTTGTGATTTATCTGCCCTCTGCTCAGTCAGATAGATTCCTTCTTCCTTTATTTGTATAAAACATGCAAGAATATGTCCCATAGCTACCTGCGGAATAAAACAAAAAATAAGCCCAAATGTGATTAATCTGCATTTGAATGGACAAACAGAATCCTCTAGTTCTCTCAGTAACTGTATCATTTTTATAGTATTAAATCAATTCTTGCCTATCTTTAGTTGATTTAATGTGAACATTTCTTGGAAGAATGAACACCTAGTCTTCATTTTGAAGTACTTATTCTATAAGAACCAAATGCCTTTAGTTCAGTCTACAACACTTGATTCTATTTCTTCAGCTATAAAATATTAGAACAGATAATGTTACTGTTAAGCCTCTTCTGATTTCAAAATTTATGTGACAGTGAATGCAATTAAACCATTTTTCCATTACTTTTCCTTAGAAAATATGCACAGGCATGAACAAGTAACAACTTGCACCTCATAAAAACAGATTTCTTACTCAGTTTATAAAAATTTCAAATAATTATTCATTTAAAGATAATACGATTTAAAAAATTTACAAGTATCTTTAGTTTTCATGCTTCTGTAACCATGCTCTCAATGAAAATTTATAACAGCTCTGTCAAATTAAGAGAGGTAAATGCAGATGTATGATTAATTTATGTTTGCTTTGATCACATCATGCTATATCAGACCAGAATAACATAACACAAACTGACAAAAAACACAACCTAAACAGAAATTGTGTTTCTTTTAAAGTCAGAAGTATGAACTTTCAGAATGACAATCAAACTTGAAGGTTCATCCTCATCCCCTTTCTCCTTCCCTTTTCCCTTCCCTTCCCTGCCCTTCCCTACCCTGCTGTACCCTTGTCTTCCCTTTCCCTTTTCCTTGTCTTCCATTCTCTCTCTCTCTTTTTTTTTTTTTTTAATAAAAATATAAGTATGGTAGTGTTATTTGGAAAAGCCTACCTAAGAGAACCAAGTTACCTTGGAGAAAAGAGTCTGAGCACAAAAAGAACAATAAAGATGCAGGGCACTGCATTGTCATTTGACACAAAGACCTTGCTCTAGTTGCTGAAAATTGGATCCTAAAGATGGTGATAATAAGGGCAGCTAAGCATATCTTTTGGTTTTATATTTCTGTTGATTTTCAAACTATAGAGTTTGATAGCAGTGACCTTCTGTGGCATTCAGAGCCCATTAATTTTATTCTGGATATAAGCATGTACCAATGACTTACAAAAGGTGACCATAGTTCCAGTTAAGAAGATTTGATTTTACTTGTATTTAGACATTTAAAGATATGCCTCACTCAGACTAATTTCATTTCATGAAGAAGGTGTCAATGGTTTATGGGCTGGTTTGACCCAGTTCCATGACAATTGGGGCAGGGGGACCCATGGACCCATGCCCCAGGAAAAGGTAAGGGGAAAAGGAAAAAAAAGGAAAAGGGAGATGGGCCTAAAAACAAATCAGCAGCAGTGATCTGAGGAGGAAAGCTAATAATGGGAAAGAAATAGCAGCTTCTATGTGCTTAGCTGTCTCATGTCATGGGTTTGACTCTTTTCATTACGAGAAGCAATGGAGCCCGGACTGGTGAAACTTGTCATCTGAAAGCCTCAAGTAAATTCTCAAGGCAGGCAAATGGATCTAGATCAATCTCCATCTTTAGGCACTTGAAGTTGCCTAGCCTGGAAAAGGCTAATGTTTTCATCCTGGCATCAGGATACCCCCATTCTTACAGAACAGTTTGTAATCACTTACCAATGTTTAATTCTCGTAATGATTCTGTTCCTACCAATTCTTCCATTCATTTTTAATGCTTTTATCATCGATTTAAGTGAACACTTTTTCTGAATATAATCAACTATAAATATCTTGCATCGTATCTCCCTCGATTATTTGTTTTTTGATCAAATATATATGTAGACAAATTATTATAAGAAATATATCAAGGACAGACTTGCACTACAGTTGAAAATTGCACTATCAAAAGTCTGCCTCCTTTAGCACTTTAAGCTTCCATTTGTCTTGAATTTCTGTAATAAGTGCATCATACTTGACAGTCAAACTTCCTTTTTCTTCTGTGCAGTGTGGGCAAAACTTGTCTGTTCCCATCTTTATGCATCACAAGTTCTGATGTGTATATGGATTATGTGCTATTTCCTGTACTCAACTTTACTGGAGTCAGTGATGTTGATGCTAAAACAGGCTATAGAGAATTGTTTGGTTTGTTGCCGAGAAAAAGCAGAAACCTGAAAGTAATGCATAGTTTTTTACAAAGACACAGACTGAGGTAACATGAAGTGACTTTTCCGTGGTATGTGTAAGAGTTTATATATCATAGTGCTATTCTGGGGGTCATTTCTCATTATCAGTGATTATGGTTATTCAAGGTGAATATTTTCTTCTGAAAGTAATTATTTGGACTAGTAACTGAAGCAGGTATTTGCTCACTCAGTTGTACCTAAAAACAGGTCATAATACATAGTGTCTCATCGATAAAGTTGTTTCAGTAATATTTTGTTATTCATTTTGGTGTGTGGCATTTCAGAATACACCCAGTAGTTTCTAGGGAAATACTTTCAAAACTGGCTTTCAAATCTGCAGCTATTTCTTTTGATTCTAGTAGGAGTCAGAAGACCGTGTTTATTCCTTTGAAAATTTAAGGTCAGATGTCATGCAGCAGGTAGCAAACAAAGCTGTCACTGGCCTAAGGAGATTTCCTCAGTGCTGTGGTGCTGGTGACAAATTTAAATACCTGAAGAACCTGGCACAGTACTTTATTTCTGACACCAGCTTGTCAAATTTGACCAACTTCTTCACCTTTGTACAGCTATACCTGTCCTTAATTAGCTGTGGACTTTCCACAGATACCATTCATAACTCATCTCTATACTTTCACAATAGTTAACAATTATCATAGCAAAATATTTTCACACAGCATGGCATTGCCTGTTAGGAGATATGCAAGCAGACTCTTCAACTCTTTTTCATTCATAAACGTGAATTATGTTAATCTGATTCTTCATCTGTTCCAGGAACTATTATGTCTGGAGGTAGAATAGATATTTCTCAGATTCCATTAACAACTTTTTAAGCAATAATTATTTAAGTTCAGGTCGCTGCTTAAGGATTAATAATTAACTGAAAGATGTTGAAGCAGAAGGCATAGTTGAAAGCCATAAGCTTCAGGCAGCCTCTGGATGTTCTGCAAAACAAAACAACAACCCTTCTCCCTCTGACTACCACAGATGTAAAAAAAAAACACAACAGAAGCATGAGAGGCAAAGCTAGTAAATTTGGAAATACTGTTTTAAATAAACTTGGTAAATTTGAAAAATTATAAAGAACTATTGTGCTGTATGAGAGCTTAATTAACATTTCATACCTCTTAAACTATATCTTACTTAAATTAATTATTAATTTCCTTTGAAACTACAAATTAGATATATGCTTTATGCATAAACACCATCTGGAAAAGAGTGGGTGGAATTAAAGTAAAAAGAACTGCTGCGATAGAAACATACAAGAAGAAATGTGAGCTCCTCATCTATAAACTGACATTGTTTTCCTTTTTATTAGATTTTTTTGCGTGCTTTTTCACTTTATATTCACTGTGTACTGGGGAACATTAGAGCATTAAAAAGCCATTGTGATAACATTTTAATGGGAAAAACAAACAAACAAACAAACTCAGGACATTTAAAAGGTATGTCTTTTTTTCCTAATTTTTATGCAAAAATCAAGTCAACCTATTTCTACATAGCATTCATGTGAAGTACATAAAAATTCTCTGTGGTGAAGCAAAAAATAATGAGGTAGCATTTATGGAAAGAGCTTCAGTGAATTTTGTAAAGAGAACAGGCAAAATAAATGAAATTCATCCCACTGTTTCACAGCATGTACTTTTCCGACAACACTGAAGCTAAGCTCTGACTTACAGTGTGAACCCTGTTCCTTTAGCCCTAACTACATAAACATAAGAGTTTCAATCCTATTTTAGATTGACTGAATGTAGTGTTTTTGGTTGGTTGGTTTATTGGTTGGTTGGTTGGTTTTGTCTGGTTTTATACGTATACAATTCTATTAACACTCTTTCCATTTCTTTTTTTTTTATTATTATTTATAATAGTAATATCAGCTAACAAAGATCTAGCAAAAGGTATGTGAAAAGAATAACTGCAATAGTGGGTAAATTACTTCTGAGGTTAATATTTATTTTATGCAAGTTTACTAGTTTATCCTTGTACGAAACAAGTCATTTTATTATAACTAAGTGATAAAAATGAAAATAAAGTCATATAATACAACTGTTAATTATGTCCTACCTTATCTTATAAGCAAAATGAATGATGAGTAATGGCATATTTTGTGACTTCTTATATTGTTTCAGTAAATAATTCTGAATGTCTTTTATTATTTTTTCTTCAGATTTATTTTTATATTTTATTACTATTTTTGTGGAAAGGGATTGACTTTAACACATGGGTAGATACTTATATATTGTCAGCTGTAAACATGGTCCCAGCACTACACAGAAGGAGCACATGTGACTTGGTAACTAGATGAAATTTGTCTGCTCTCTATTCAAATTTTTTATATCACATTTCTTTGCAGTATCACTCATTCCTTTTCATTCCTTATTTTAGAGTCAAAGAAATAGTTCATAAAAATTGATAACATCCCATAAATTCAGAAGGTGCTTCTAAGAATTAGTTTCTTCACATGTATGTATTTTGAAGTAGATAATCAGAATTTTAAATTGTAAAATATTTCAGACTTTGTCTGCAGATCTGAGGAATTAAGGTTTATTTTGAGAAAGTAGAATATATTTTAGCTATACAACTCTTCAATATGTGATCATAAAGGAAGATCTTCTAAAATGTCCTTCAGGTGAATTAGATACACTGCTTAATCTTCACTGGAATGCTCTATTTAGACGTAAAATTAAATCCTAACTAATTACATATTTCCATAAGTGGCCTGTTTGTGAATAGTCTATTCCCAGCAATTATTCAAGTCATGTATTTTGTATCGAGCTATAATTTCTTGCAACACAAGCAAATAAGCAACCATAATTACAGCTATTCTAATGATAATACGTGTCTGTCTTACATGTTATTTATTATCAATGTACTTATGAAAAACTCTTAACTTCTACAAAGGAATCTGGCTTTACTGCTGATTTTTGTATGTGATGGAAAAAGTCAACAGAAATGTAGAGGTGATAATTGTGGATTACTTGAGAATAAGTTACATAATTATGAAGGCTCTAATGACTGGAGAAATTAAATGTTAATATATACCATTTTATGGTTTAGCAATTCAGCAGGAAACTAGGCAATGTGTGTATTTGCCAAGAAAATGAACCGAGACATTCTTACAGTAGATAGACTCAGTAGTTTTCAGAGTAAAGGGAGCAAAGTTTTCAAAGCATTTACTTTAAAGTGTTTAAGTTTAATGTATTTAAATAATTTATGTATTAAATGTATTTTCTTGATAGTAAATCAAGTTCAACAAGGTACACAGAGTATTCTAAACACCTATGAAGGTCAAGTGACTGCTTTTACCATAACAAAACTTTTTGTTTTATAGACAGCATTAGGTTTAATTTTGAAAACAATCAAAAAATCCATTGCAATACATGTATATACATAGATTAAATATGATGAATAGTATTCATTTCTGAGTAGTCTGTGCTGTTTTCTGCTAGTAATTTGGAATCAGGCAATATGACTGCTTTGCCACTATGTCTTTGTTGCTATCAGGATCACTTTATTTCATTTCTGAGCACAAATGACAATAAGCAAGCTGGACAAGGCTTCTGCTGGATAAAATAAATATGGAAGAAACCAGAAAGGCTAAAAACCTAAATAGGGGACAATGATTTCTATGATCCCTATTAGATAAGTAAAATCAGCTACTGAGACAGGATTCAAATGTGTCAGTGAATGTGTCAACATGTGGAAGTTCACAGTTAAGAGTCATGCTAGAAAAGAGAAGCAGTCCTGTAAGGACAGAAAGCACTGGCAAAGTTCACTTAAGATCTATTTTTGCACTTCATTTTGTTATTGAATTTATCAGGGCTCCTGCATTAAAAAACAACCATTTTTTAAATTCTATCTCTTAATAAAACATAAAAAACTTTGTGAGATTTTCATGTAGCTGCTGTTATGTTTGCTTTAATCCAAGCAGCAATATTAGACTTACTTTTTAACTTCACTGAAAATTAGCTGTCTCCTGAGTAACTACATTTCAAGAAAAATGGCTTTATTTGTCTTCCTCTAAAAAGTAAGACTTTTGTTAAGTTATGTCTGTTCTCACCCTGTAATGCACACAGGATTTATAATCCATCATTTTTCTTTCTCCATCAACATCATCAATGTGCCCCCTATTTCTATTATGAAAAAGTCACAATTGTGTATTTATAATACAGTAAAGCTTATGATTTTTATTGGTAAGAATTTTCTCCACAATATGGATGGGAGGCTTTGATGAGAAGGGTGCCATCCACCTCACCGGAAAATATAGAACTGATTTTACTTTTGTGGACAAGTATGTGTCAGTTCACCAATGTTCTTCTTCATAAAATATTTCAATGTCTTTCAAGCTTCATAAAAGCAAGACATCATTTGCCAGTTTTAATACACCACTCTTCAATGATTTAGAAAATGAATGTACTCTGTCAGTGAAGAATGCTTTAATTGATAGTGGGTTTGTTACAGAAAATATGAAGAATTGTATTGTTGCCAAATGCATTCCTTTGTGTTTACTCAGTATACCAGAGGACTGCTTACCACAGCAGAAACATACAAAATAAATGGGACTGTGGAAGGCTTCAATCACAGTGGTAGCTTGTAATGCAGAGCACTTGTAGAGTAGTGTTTTATCTAAGGAGAAAATTTTCTTCTTTGCAGAGTATTTTCTGAACAATATAAACAGAATCCTTAGAGAAAATCTTGATAATGCCTCATTTCTTAGTGAAATATATTTGGTTGCCCATATTCTTTTATAACAAATGTCTCACTCCTCAGTGTGTCATAGAAACCTTTGCATGAGTATAGGTGCAGCACTGATATATCTAAGCAGATTGTCACTGGGTATTTCTGTTGAACCAGAATTGGGCTAACTTTTGGCTGAACTATTACATGACTTAAATCATTTCTCAATGCTCTTAAGTTTTTGCATTTCTTTTCTAACTACACTAAAGTGTAGAGGAGAAGGAAATAAGCATATGTTGATGATGTTTCTTAGAGAAGATTTGAGTCCTCTGAGTATCCTGAAGTAAGATATCTAAACTTGGTAGAAAAAAATACCTTAGTCAAGCAATGTGTTACTGTTTCTGCTAGTAGTAGTTCACAGCACTGTACAGAGCAATACAGGTCAGAGACAGAGCAGGGCACAAGCTGGTTTTGGAGTCTCCAAAACTATAAACAGATCAGTAATAATTATTAATAATTATTGTTATATATTATTATAATAATTATTACTGATTATTGAAACCCATCAAACAGAAATCACCTACCCTTTTATCTAGATGGCCAAAGGAAAGATGATCTTAACACCAGGGATAGAACTAGGTTGCTGGAAGCAAAATTTTTTTTACAACTTCTATAAATATACAGATGAACATATAATGCGTGAATATAAAATGATATACAAAAGTATTGAATTAAAAGTGATTATTTATTCATTTTAGGTACTTTATAATATATATTATAATATATATATATATGTATAATTATTTTTTTAAACTGTGATTTTTTTTTTCAGTTAGATCTTTAAATTTTAGTTGTACTAACAAATTATTGGGTTTATACATCAGTTGTTTTTTGAGAGTAACAGAAATTATTCAAATAAATAGTTTGACTACAGGTATCTAGATACCATTAAATTCACATTACTGGTTTGATAATTGCATGTAAATTCTATGAAGTAGAAAAAATAGCTTGGTTTAAATAAAAAAGGGAAATATGTAAAAGTGAAACAATTTTTTGTCAAACTAACTAAAAAAAGTTTTACAGAAATGCAGAATCATTATAGAGATTATAGAAAGTCAATAACACAGATTACCTTTCTCCCCCTAATAAACACCAGATTAAACACAGAGATCATCTAAAACTCTAGTTAATCTACAGAGATTGGGATAAACTTGTTTTAGCCTTCAGATCAGTCTTACTGGTCTGAAATCTTTTGTATCGTATCTGTAAGCTTGAATATTTAAAAAGCATAGAATTTAGAGGAATTAATATTAGTTGAAATGAAGGCATGAAAAAAAAAATAGAGTGATACTGTAAACATCTAAACCTTACCTTTTCTTGAAAGATTCACTGAATCAGGAGAAAAATGAAATAAAGCTGTATTATGAAAACTACCTAAAAATCTTTTGTGGCGTGTAGTTAGGGGAAACATTCACTGTCTGAAATTCAGATATTGTTTCTTTCAATTTCGTCAGAACACTCAAAATACAAATTAATTAACAACATATATACATGATACAATATGTTTAGATCAGAATTGTACATTCAGCTCAAAGCATTGTTAAATATCAACTCATACTGCTGATCTGTGTATTTAGACAAATTTTCATTGAAGTTTAATATTTTCCTTGTATTGTACTGCACAGTTTCTTTTACAGCATTACAGCTGAACTTGTATTTTCTGTTGGAAAAAAGTTCTAGTGAATGTTACTCTAACAGTACGTAGGAAAAAGGAAAAAATCTATTCAGTATACCTAGAAAAATAATTTCCATCCCAAAATCAGTTTTCTTAAAACTTTTTTCTCATTGTATCCAGATATTTGTTGGGAAAGCAACAGGGCCAGGCACTCACAGTCTGGATGATTCTAGCAATGTGTTGTAGATAACTTTCTGATGCAGGTGTTGGAGGAGCCAACAAGGAGTGGGGTATTACTGGACCTCGTTCTTACTAATAAGGATGGACTTGTTAGGGAAGTGGAAGCTGGAGGCAGATTGGGATGTAGTGATCACGAGATGGTGGAGTTCAAGATTCTGAGTAGAAGAAGCAAACCAAAAAGTAGGATTGCTACCCTGGACTTCAGGAGAGCTGACTTTGATCTCTTCTGGGACCTTCTTGGAGCTATCCCGTGGGCTAGGGTGTTAGAAGGCAAGGGGGCCTGTGAGAGCTGGTCATTGTTTAAATCATGCTTTTTCCAAGCTCAGAATTGGTGCATCCCTGTGAGTAAGAAATCAGGCAAGTGTGGCAGGATGAGCAAGGAGTTCATGCATAAACTCAAAGGGAAGAGAAAGGTCCATGAGATATGGAAAAAAGGTCTGACCACTTGGGAATAATATGGAAATGTTGTCAGGGCCTGTAGGGATACAATGAGGAAGGCCAAAGCCAACCTGGAATTGGGCCTGGCAAAGGAGATAAAGGGTAATAAGAAAGATTTTTTTAAGTATGTTGACAGTAAAAGAAAAACTAGGGAAAATGTGGATCCCCTACTAAATGAGGGGGGTGTTCTTGTAACGGGGGATGCAGAGAAGGCAGAGATGCTGAGTGCCTTCTTTGTTTCTGTTTTCATTGTGGGGACTCCCCCTCAGGAGTGTTGGAATGTGAGAGTAAGTGAGAGAATCTGGATAAAGTGAAGCTCCCCTTTGGTGAAGGAGGAGATGGTCCGAGAGCATCTAGGCAACATCAGTGTACGTAAATCCATGGGCCCCAATGGAATGCATCCATGTACACTGAGGGAGTTGACAGAGGTGATTGCTGACCTTGATGAGGAGATAGAGTCCACCCTCAGCAAGTTTGCTGATGATACAAAGCTGGGAGGAATGGCTGACATGCCAGAAGGCTGTGCTGCCATTCAGCGAGACCTGGACAGGATTGGGAGTTGAGCAGAAAGGAACCAGATGAGGTTCAACAAGAGAAAGTGTTGATTCTTGCACCTAGGGAGGAATAACTGTGTGCAGCTGTACAGGTTCGGGGATGACCTCCTTGAGAGGAGCTCTGAGGAGCGGGACCTGAGTGTCCTGGTGGATGACAGGTTGGCCGTGATCCAGCATTGTGGCCTGGTGACCAACAAGGTCAATGGCAGCCTGGGGCACATTTAAAATAATGTGGCCAGCAGGTCGAGGGAGGTGACCTTCCTCTTCTACTCTGCCTTGGCGAGGCCTCCCCTGGAATACTGTTTACAGCTCTGGGCTCCCCATTTCAAAAAAGACTGGTATCTCCAGGGAAGAGTCCAGTGGAAGGCCATAAAGATGACAGAGGGCATGGATCCCCTTTCTTATGAGGAAAGGCTGAGAGACCTGTGTCTTGTTCAGTCTTGAGAAAAGAAGACTCAGAGGGATTAGGATCCACATCTATAAATATCTAAGGAGTGGGAGGCAAGGGGATGAGGCTGGAATCTTCTCTGCAGTGTGTGGTGGCAGGACAGACGGAAATGACCACAAACTGAAGCAGAGGAAGTTCTGCACAAATGTGTATGGGAACTTCTTTACAGTGTAGTGACAGAGCACTGGCACAGGCTGTACAGAGAGGTTGTGGAGTCTCCTTCTCTGGAGACACTCAAGACCCGTCTGGATGCCTACCTCTGCAACCTGGTCTAGGGAGCCTTCTTTGGCAGAGGGTTTGTACTAGAAGGTCTCTAGAGGTCCCTTCCAACCCCTACAGTTCTGTGATTCTGTGATAAACAATGCAAATAGTAATAACAATTAAAAAACAAAAAAGAGTTTTTGACATCAGATGGTAAAAACTAAACTTGTTTAAAGTCTGGCTGCTTTTGCAAAGCTACATGAAGACTTCATTTTTGGTTATTGTTTTTGAATCAAACGTAATTCTGGGAATAGATGCTCATATACAAGTCATAGCTGAGAACTTGGCCAAAGTTGGCAAGTTATAAATGAAGATCTACATCTAAACCTTCAACCAGATTTTGTTAGTCTATGTAGTCATCTCATTTACTCACTGCTAGCAGTACTTGAACAGCAAGCCAACTTTCTATAGTAGCTGTGATTTCATGGTTTGCAGGTGATATCACTTAGATAGACAGCTTAAAAGTACTCAAAAATTAATTAGATTCTCATGTGGCAATCAATTGTACTAGAAAACATTTTTTTTTTTTAAGTAAGAAAGTAAGAGTCATAAGCTTTTGTACCTCAGGACCTCAGAACCTGCTCACCCTCATTTGATGAATATTAAAGAAAATCTTTCCCATTGAACTTATTAATATATGTTCAGCTACAGAAACAATTCTTGTTTCTTCATCTGATATTATTAGGTCTAATCTGAATTTGGGATAAAATTCTGAGCTAGAGGTATCCATGGTCTGATCTTTCAAGGCAGTCCTACTGTGTCATGAGAGCCCTTCATAAAGGTCTTTTTCTATTCAGTCCTTAGATAAAATTTCAGAGGGTCATTTTTTAACTCAGTCTAGAATCATAAAAGGGCACTTGGAACCAGCTAAGCTTCCATCCAGAAACAGCAAAGCTTAGTAGAAGCTTTTAAAATAATTAAT
Source organism: Oreortyx pictus (assembly GCA_036925125.1). Classification (NCBI taxonomy): domain Eukaryota; kingdom Metazoa; phylum Chordata; class Aves; order Galliformes; family Odontophoridae; genus Oreortyx; species Oreortyx pictus. The sequence continues at coordinate 73,844,668 of JAUPFR010000003.1, forward strand.
AGTCTGAGTAAGTTCATTATCATTTGAGATCTATTTTTGCTACATATATTAATATTCTGTTTTTGTTGCAGAGCTATTTAGATACTGCCATTCATTGATAATAAGTCATTTATTCCTCATTAACTGTTAGGATGGATGTAGATATTCATTATAGCAAGACAACAGACTCATTTAACAGTACACAGTACTTGATTATACATTACGGACACTGACTAGAATGCAAATTTCATTCTACATAAATCTCATCTTTGCTACTATCCTCACCATGGGATAAAGTATCTTATCATAATCTGCTGTACCTTTTTATCCTTTTTTATTCCAGTGTGTGTGTGTGTGTGTGTGTGTCACACTAGAAGAAAGAACATAATAAAGACTAGTGATACACTCAATTGAGGTAACTGGTAACACAAGAAATAAAGGTTTCCTAACTCTAACCTATAGTGCAAATGTCGTGGATTTATGAGCCCGTAAACTGTTGACAGCAATTGAGTTTTTAAAATGTTCCTTACAATTATGTTTTCTTGCTTGATAGTTGTGACAAAATCATTATATTCTTAAAACAATCAGACTTAAAGGATGTGAGACCTTAGCAAATACTCATTATACTGGTGATGGACACAAGCTTTTATTGTCTCATGAAGTATAGATATTCTGTGTCCCAACTACAGAAACTGAAGTCCAATTTATACCTGTCAAATGATGATGAAGTATATTTTCTGTCACTTTTTCCTATTCCAATTTTGAAGTCTTCTCTGTATGCTTATGTTTTATTTTTCTTTTTTTTTTTACTTTTATCAGTTTACATATATAAAAGCCTTTATGTGTATATGTAGATGTACTATAATTATAATTCATTTATTAAATAGTATGACACTGTAATGCTTAGGATGTTGTACAAGGCTTCTAGTAATGTAAGAAAATTGCAGCTTTGAGATGAATTGAGGCATTGTGTGATAGACAGGTCAGGGCTACTGCGCTATCTCATAAAAAGAACTATGACTCTGTCACACAGCTGCATTTATTATCATAAACAATTACGAAAACTTTGAATTGTTTCTCCACAGGCCTATTCAAGGCTTCCTCACTGCAAGTATGTATGCTAAACTTGACAAGATATAGGGTTTTTTTCTCAGGGAATGTTTATGGAGTTTTTACACTTTCTCAAGTCAGATGGCCTTCTTACAAACTGAATCAGAGTCTCCATGTATTCCTTATGAACCTATTGAGAATAAGCTATGTAGGAATCCAAAGTCTGGATTAAAGAGGAAATACAGCTTCATCAAGTCAGGTATATCTGTTATACCAGTTCTGGTGTTCAATTTGTAGAAGGTTTTGCAGAGAAATATCAGTTACCTAGATAGTTCTTCCTTTCCACTTTGAGTAAGGGGAAAGTTGCTTCAAGATTAGGTCATTCATCTTTTAAGGGAAAAAAAAAATCATTCTCATATCCAGAGGATGTATTTATTATTTACTTATTTATTTTTATTTTTTAATTATTATGATTATTATCATTTTCAAAACATAATTTTCCTCTACAGAAAAACTCTGATGAAAAATTTATACATAACCTTACTAAAGATGTATGAATATGGAGGAATTAAAACTCACTGTACTATACGGGACAAAACCGTTCTAAGTTCAGTGAAAGAAATATGCTGCACACAGGCTATAACAGGAGAGGCTCTAAGGGCTCCTAGCTTCTTCTACCCTTTGAACATCTCTCAGAACTACAACTCATTAAAGACTCTTTCCATTCACATTTGGAATTTCTATTCTATTCTACTTCCTTTTATCTAAAGTCCTTAAAAGTTTTTGATTTCTTAGCAAAATATATTTTCTAAGTTCTGAAAATGCTGAAAGAGTATCAAATTAATGCATCTATGAAAGTGATAAGAGTGTGAATTCTTCAGAAACAGCAATTAAATAGAAGAAAATAGACAAAATATCATTTGACATAGATTCCATTGTCTGAACAGCTTTTTTAAAGTGACATACTTTCAGAGATCTGAAAATGCATGTTTTATTAATTTAATTCCTCAGAACATTTAGATTTAAAAGAATAACAACAAAAACTCTCAAAAATATGTCTGACTTCAAAAATAACAACAGTAATATTACAAAATTAATGTAATAAATATAACACAAAATGGAATTTTGTATCATTCTGTGAATTATACACCAACAAAAATATGGAAAAAATTGTTTCATTATCTAGGTAAACCTTATTGAATTTTGTAACAAAGCAAATACTATTTCTAATTTTCTTTGAACTTTACAGTTTAATTGGCAAAGTATCAAGGCTAATTCAGTTAGATTAACAGTGTGACTGCTGGAAGATTCTTCAAATACTCTGATTCACTTTAGAAACTGAAGAGATATTTTGTTGGAGAAGATGTCTTAACAGTGAAAATATTGTTGATTGAAACAGATGGTAAGAACATTTTTAGCAAGGAAAACGAGAGACAAGTATATGACAGCCAAATAAAAGTAAAAAGCTATTAAACTTGAGAAGGTTGTAGATTGGATGGGGCAAAAATGGGATGGTTTTAAAAATAAATGTTAAAATAATAATTTATAGTGGAAAAAATTCTTCCTGTGCTAATCTTCGTCATAAAAAGCATTTACTTTTTCTTAATTCATAACTTCTTAATACAGTAACAAACCTTGAAATGTATTCTGGTTTTATCTCCTTTTGGTTTCCATACCAATACTGCTTTATGTTATTGGATTCTTCGTTCAGAAGTACTCACTCAAGGCAAAACTGAGTAGCTTGTATTTACATGAATGAACATGTAAACATACAAGTTCTTCTAAAATATTTAATTACTTGTTGAATGACTACACCATGTGGAATTGTATGCTTCTTTACAGTTCCAGCAAGTGACTTTATATCTTTGATCATTATTTTATTTCACCTTTTATTTTTTTCCTCAGCCGGTAAGAGATCTTATTTGATTTCCTCATTAAGTTTGTATGTTAGGTATTTATGTGCTCTTTAGTATGTAACATCTCTATGCCAAAATCATTCTGTATTTAAGATTCTTATTCCAAAAATGATTATGGTCTTGTCCTATTGCACTTAATTAAAATAAAAAGAGTTGCTGATGAAATTTTCAAAATATTTTGGAGTTTTTGCAGCATCTGAGGCACAGACTCAGATGTGAACAATTCAAATCATTTATCACAGGTTCTAGTATCCTTTATATACATTCACAAGTTTTCTCTTTTAACTTTAAAAAAACAAAACATTCCAACAAGCACTTCTTAACCACGCATGCAGGTGCTTGTGCAATCAGGGTCATGAGTCGTTCCAAGCCATGCACTCTTCCTCCAATAAGGATCAACATCATGAGTCCATCATGCAGCTTACTTGAATTTACTTTTCTTCTTCTGGAGTTCTCAGCCTTCCTTTCTCATGCTGTTTATCTTGCTCCAGAGCTTCTGCTCTAAATGATCTTTTTGTATTCCCACACTTTCTCATATTATAGAAAAGATGTATCACAGGAAGAAAACAGATTTATCATATCATCAAATTTTTCCTCTATTTTTTGTTACTAAAGTCATATCAAACCTCCATCCCTCATGATTGATATTTCAGTTATTGATGAAAACATCTTTCCTACTCATCTAGTTGTGAGTGTGCTAAGACTGAAGGCTGCAAGTCTGACACATCCATTGAAAATCTTAGGAAGACTATGTACTTAACCACAGCTTTAAATTCTGTTTGATTGTGAAATGTGTCAGTAACTTGTCAGGAGCTCAAGTACATCCAAAAGCATTTAATAAAATAAAGGCTTTTTTAAAGTAATGGCTTTACCTCTGACTTCACTGGATGTCCATTTGATACCAGTAACCAATTTAATTTGTTTAATTTGGTGAGAATGGAGAAGCTGGATTCAAATTTATTAGGTCTCCTATGCAGCAATAATAAACGAAGTCTTATCCCCCTTGCAATTAGAAAGCTCCTAGAGAGTTCATGCTATTACAGCACCTTAAAGTGGAATATCCTCTTCAAAATTTGTGAAAAAAAAGTTCTTTTTGTATTACTTTTAATAGATCAGAACCTGCTATTTTTAAATTATTTTTTATCTAGAAAGAAGTGTTGTAAGAATTCTTTAAGAATATTTCATCCCTTTTTCCTTTCTCTCTGCAAAAGAACATGACAAAATACTAATACCTGATTTCAAAATTAGTTCAGCTGATTTTTCACCACGTGAGAACTAGAATAGATTTGCTGTTTCTTTATCACAGGAGATACTAAAGGTGACTGATATGCTGGAGTAATCAAATCGATTATTCAACATCCCTAAAACCTTGGATCTCATTACAGATGGCTCCATTTCATGCATTTGATCAATCTAACTAATTTATTTACTAGTTGATTATTATCTTCCTTATATATAAGCCCTGTGTACAGCTTCAAAAATGTTTTGAAATCTGGAGTTCTCGTACTGTAAAGATTAATTGAAAAACAACAAAAAAAAAAAAAACAGCATACATATGGTTGACATTTTCACTGCCCTGTGTATGAAAACACTCTTTGCCTGGCTCCTTCGGGATATCAAACTAAAGCTCATAAAGAAAGAAAGTATGAAACTCAATTAAGAATATTTAACTGCCTAACATCAGATACCTAAGTAGATGAATAAGTATGATATCTATGTTTAGTTGAATGTTACTATATAGCATGACTACATGCGTGACAGGTCTATTCATAATTTAAAAAACAAAGACACAAACAGATTATCATGTTACTGAAATGTAATGGTCATTCCATCTATTTTAAAGTTAATAGTTCCCAAATATTTCGAATAGATAAAACAAAACATTTTAATTAAAATCTATTATTTAAATAACTTACAGAAAATAGAAAAGGACCCCCTTTGTTGCAGTACATTTTTGATCTTTCATTACCATTTTGATTTAATTTTCATGAAAGACTTCCGTGGTAATAATGAAAGTGAAAGTCTGCCTCAAGAAAGGACAATGACAAAAGTCCCACCAACTTTGACCATTTGTGAATTTTCCCTTTACATCTACCTAAAAAAGTGACTTTTTGTAAAACAATCAAAAGAAAAAAACCCTCTGAATTAACTTCATTGTAAGCATATATGTCATCTCCTTTTACCTGAAGTTTGAACTATGAAAATATGCTCTAGCAACACCTTTCTTTTTTTCTTTTTTCTTTCTTTTTTTTTTTTTTATGATACTTTAGTTTTTGCTTGTAAACACTGTGGATATTTGTTCTGATATCGTGTTTTGCTTGGGTTGCTATCTATTAGGAAGTATACAGCATAAAAATTTTGTTTTATGAGCCTTACAAGCGATAGCAATCTAATGTCTTACGAAAGTGAATTCCAAAAGTTGTTTCTTTTGTTACAGAAAAAGTGATTCCCATTATCACTGCTTTGGGCTATTTCAATTTTTAATAACTGTTAGTTTTTGTACTTCTATGACATTCATTTAACTCTCTTTTCTTTTATCTCTTTCCCTCTGTTATCAGTCCAGAAATTTTC